>JABSTQ010009316.1:0-273253 GCA_013358835.2 Ixodes persulcatus | reverse complement strand
GAGAAGGCAGTGCAGTAATGGTGCCTTAATGCCTGAAGCAACGTGCTTGTTAGCAGATCCCCCCAAACCACAGAAAAGCATAGTCAATTGGCAATATATTTGTTATTTCTGCTGCGGACTGGAGTGACGGACGTGAGGATCTCGCTACTTTGGTGATTTCTCTGCTGCAACCTAGTTCTGCGATTGTGGTTCATTCGCACAGTCCAGCTGTTGAAAACCTTCGAGTCTTGGGACAAACTATCTCACTATGGGCAGCGTCCGACGAAGCGGACGTTAGACCTTCTCGAAGCTCCCACTGCATCCGAAAGCAGTGCAGTTCTCTCACTCCAGCGCAGTAAAGCTGCATGAACGGACGCATCCTGGCCTTCAAGATGGCGCCGCGGACTGCACTGACGTCATTCACGAGACATACACGTCCCCCGTGCGACGTACCCTGCCAGCCATGCAGTAGTGCTGAACCAACTGCCTTCAAGTAATTCGGGTTGGCACGAATAAATTAGGTGTAGTTGCTGCACTTGCACATAAAAATGTCTCACAACGCCCACGCCTGCTACGGCAAAAAGGAATTCACCAGTCTTCGTAACTGCTATTAGCACTTCGAGCAATCTAATTCGAGTGGCCTCTAAGTGATCACGAACAAATTTGACAAGTAGAGTGATCGCTGTGTCACTTATTGTACCACAATTACATGTTTTCTAGATCGTACCTTTTACCAAGAAACATGGTGCGTGCTAAAATTAGCGCATCTGCCTACTATCTTTATCTCAAATCAATAATCAGTATTTTTGTTAGGTGCAATATTTGTAGAAACTTTTGTATGAGATATTCTTGCGAGTTCCGCCTCGCCATCACATCCGCAGTGACATGTATGTTCTCATTTTTGGTCAATTAGCATAGTTTTACCCTTCAACAATAAAAACATGTTATACCACAACAGACTGTACGTTTCCTCGTCCGCGGAGGCAGAATCCGTGTCCTCGGCATTCAATTTTGAATCGAACGAAGTACGGCAGCTTGAGGATTGATCTCTTGGAGCCTCCGGAACAATGCCTTATCTCCAGGCACATAAGCCCGGCAACATAATCTGGTTCCTTGCAAATACGTCTGGCCGGCTTCCCAGGTTTGCTCAAGTTGATTTCGCCCAGTGGCACCATCTGTTCCTAAAATGTGCAAAATGATGTGCTGTGTCAGAATAACATTTTAGCTTTAAAAGGAGCAATAACTTGACCTTCTTGGCCACGTTCGCACTCCAGGCACAGGGATTTGATGTGCAAGAGGCCTCATTCTGTTTTCTCGAACTGTGGACTCCACAGCGTACAGGACTGCATCAACATGGCTGCAGACCTCAGTCAGCCTGCATAAAATGTAAAAAAAAAAAAACTTTTATTATGTATAAGATTGTATTTCCGCCTATTGTCCCACGACACACTACCTGCACCACAGGATTCAAACTGTAGTCAAAATTATTCATTTAGCGTGACCCGTAAGGAGGGAGTTGGCTGAGGCAATAGACTAACGTAAACCCCAATAAAACCAGACGTTGTATCCAGTAAACGATCCTCGACCAACGCGTAAGGGAGACTGGGCGTGTGATAGGCACGTCGCGGCCGAAGGTGGCAAGAGCTGAGCTGTGGTGCAGCGGAAGAGCTTTTTCGCCCAAGCAAGGCACCGAAGAGGCATTATGTTCAACAAAAATAGGTCATTCCCAGCTTTGCACGCGCAGTGCGCAGCGCGCACCCCGCCAGACGCGTTGGTCAGGCACACCCAGGCGTCGTGAGGTTCAGTCGTTGCAGCTGTGAAGGCATCACTTTGGTTCTCACGAAGCAGACTGCGGCACCTTGGGGCTTTTATGGCTTGCACTCTCGTACAAAGCCTGTGGTGCAACGACGTTGAGGTAAATTCGAGACGGGAAACGATCCCCAGATATGTTCGCAGGCGTATCACTGAACCGAGCATAAAACTCACCAGACTCGAAGTAATTGTAGGCCTCGAAAGACTTGTACCGCCTGCACCGTGTCGGCCGTGAATTGGCTTGGCGAGAAAACAAATAAATGACGACGTGAGCCATCGACGTCGGTGACAGCAACTTCACGTCGGAACTCCAGCAGGCCTTGTTTTACGTCGTATAAATCGTCGAAGGTAACGCCGTCCACGCACAGCTTGTCACGATACCGCTGCCGTTCAGGCTCGGGTAGTGAGCTCAAATAGTCGGGCTTCACGTGCGACATACGCTATACTTAGGGTTCCGCGTTTTCGGTTTTTATTTTTCAAAATTCGGCGTACTTTTTTCGGTGTTTATTTTAAAATTCATTTTCGGTTTTTTTCGGCGTATATTTATGCCCACAAAAGTTTATCGGCTTTTTTCGATGAATATAAAATGAACACCAACCGACACCGGATCAGATGATCCTTATAGCTCTGATATTTGTGATCACTAAAAGAATAACGGCACATATATCGGAAAAGAAATGGACACTTTATTTGGCAAATGTGTGCAACTGTAAAAGAAACAAAAAAAAACACAGAAGTACAAGCAAGGAAGATATGAAGCCTATGCCCAAAATCACGGTACTTCACCTTCTGTACATAAGGATTACGTGATCTTATTATAGTACACACGCATGTACTTTCTCAGGTTCTCCTCGTTGATCCGCACTCTTTCTTTCCTGTTAAAATGACCCTGAGCTTCGAGAATGCCCTCTCAACGCGAACACTGGGCACTGGCAGGCTGAGGACAAGCGCTGCCTGAGCCAAAATCGGTCAATCAACCAACTGTGACCACCAAAAGAAACACGGTGCGACGTTTTGAAGCACAACACAAGATGCAGAGCCTGCATCAAGTCAGTCTTCCTTACAACGAGTTTTGAAACACGCTCCTACATGGCGAAGTCATGGGGCATTTCGGACTTCACGCTCCAATCGTGATGCGCACATTAAACCAAAACGTCGTGATGGCACCCGTGTAATTCCATACGCTCAGACACGTTTTTGATAGACACTGTAGTTCAGGGGTTTCCCCAGGAATTGACAATCAGGGGGGGTGTCTAAATTTTTTTTGGGGGGATGGGGTTAAGGGGGGGGGGGGGGGGGGGGGCATTGCGAATATAGGAGTCGTTGTGAATTAAAGGGGTGCCTTCGGAAAAACGAGGGGGGTCTAAACCCCCCCTCGTTTTTCCCCGTCTGGGGAAACGACACGTTTTTTCCCCGTCTGGGGTGGAACGACAGCAGGGATTTCCCCGTCTGGGGAAATCCCTGCTGTCGTTCCACTTTTTCGCCACGGCTCTGCGGTACGACTGGAAGGTCAAAGTACCTTTTCTGGTTAAAACTGAATTTTAGAAAATGAATTTGACGTACTTTTATCGGTTTTTATCGGTTTAAATCGAAAATGCCAAACCTAAAAACTGACCTTTTTCGGTTAAAACCGAATTTTCGAAAAAGGATTCGGCGTACTTTTATCGGTTTTTATCGGTATAACCGAAAACTCCGAACCCTAGCTATACTCTGTTTCACCTTATGACGTACCGCAGGAAAGGCTGCAAGCGCGAGTTCCTTGCTCTGGGGCACATCTTGGCGGCACAAGCTCTCGTGCATTAAGGGCAGCTGCCAACGCTGTGAGCTTGCGCTTCTAGCCTTCGCTGCGGTACAACATAAGGTGAAACGTAGAATAGCAGGAAATGCGACGCACAAATAAACCAGAAGTGTATCTACAATGTCAACAGCGAGCGCACGCCACACAACGCAATGGCGAAAACGCGACGAGCCTGGGCGCTTTTGCCCACATAGCTTCTGCGCATGCGCGGCCTTCCGGCCGTGTTGGTAAACAGAGCCGCTCCGCGTGCCGGTCTTAAGCGGAAAGTTTAGGTACTTCATTATCTTCTAAATCTCAGTGAGCGGCGTTTGGCAACTTCCGGTTTGTTAGGAAATTTTGCTTAGCTGTTGACAAACGACGATGCTGATCTGCAAGCCTGTCTAAGCGTGGTTCTGAAAACTAGTCTATTGGCGATGTGAGCGATCGAAAGCGTCGCTGTGGTCGGCCCACCACAATTGGCTGAATGCTGACTATGACGTCAGCAAAGGATGTCTCATCGACGGAAATAAGAGGAATGTAAGAACTTCAATTTTGACGGCGTTGGCAGCGTTGCTTTGAGAGCGCTATGATTTCAGGCTTCCACCATGCTCATTACAAACACAATCAAACTTGTTGTTCACAAGGTAATGACGTCACGAAAGGTAACCAACGAGGGCGCCACCGAAACATCTCGCCGCTAATAGTCCGTTGCAACCTAAGAACGAAGGGCGAGGGTAAGCCGGGCCGGGGAGGAGAAAGCAGACGGAACGCTGGAGAAGAGGGGGGGAAACCTCCTTCTCTCCTTAGCGTTCCGTCTGCTTCCTCCTCCCCTGCCCGTCTAAAGCGCGAGACACATGCGCGTCCAAACTGTCCGATTCGGCGTGCGAACCGCCGGAACGACGTCCGAGGGCGAGGGTTTTCGTCGCAACGAAGCGTCCGGCGCCGGCGTGCGTCCAACTTGCTAGATATCGCCGCACGGCTGTCCGAATTTCGGAGGGCCGCAGCCAATGGCAGCACGGATAGCGCGAAGGTCATGTTGTCACGTGACTTTCGGCCCGATCGGGCGAGGAGGCGCTTCGTGGTTCGGGCAGTTCGGGGAAGCGGATCTCCCCCTCTTTTACAACTCCTACACGACACACACATCTGGCGGTGCGCGGTGAAGGAGATGGACGCCATCGAGTTTTCTCGCGCACACAAAACAAGCTGCTGATCTCGCGCGCCATAGCAAGCCGTCCTTCTGGGACCGATCGAGGCCGTCGAAACCCGAATGTACTCCGTTTCACCTTACGATGGAGAGCAGCGGACGCTACGAGCCATTCCAATACCGTGTGAGTGTCCACATGAACTTCGGGAGAGACGCAGCAATGCGCGGTGTGCGTAGTCACGTGATTTGTACGCAGTGCTCGCTTCGCTGGGATGGCTCCTAAGGTCCGCTGCGGTCCATTGCGATTGAGTGATGTTGAGCAGAAAAGTAACCACACGGAAAATCTCTACAGACGCACACTTTGATAGAATGTAATAAAAATAGTATGTTTGTTTTAAAGTCAGAAAAACCAAGAAGGGCGAGGGAAGTATTTTAGTTTTCTAGGCTAGGTGGCGCGAGCTACCGCCCGTTATAAATATAGCCATTAGCATTCATCCATCCCTTCGGTAGAGGGATACCCGAAACTGGGCGGAGCTGAACGGAGCGACGCAACGACGCGTCGGAAACCATGTGTCGCGAACCGTCGTGTGCGGCGATTCGGAGCAGCCATCTTCCCGACAGTTCGCACGCCGGACCGGACAGTTTTGACGCGCATGTGTTTCGCGATTTACCCTCGCCCTTCGTTCTTAGACTGCAACGGACTATAGAGTTTTCAGAATTATGCTTGCACAGGGTTGCTGTTTATTGTCGTCATTTGTCAAGGTTGAAACAAACTTTGGTAGAGAACCGGAAGTTGCCAAACGCCGCTCACCTGTTACCAGAAGTTGCCCTAGAAGTGGTTCTCAAAAAAAAAAAAAAAAGAACCCGAGGCTGATGCGCAACTCGGTTAACAAGGGAGCTAGGCCCACTGGACAGAGCATGCTTGCTCGAAATACTGGATAAGGAGCCACGCCTTTCAAGAACAACGAATGTATGGACATTCTGGGAAGGACGAAAGGAACGCTATTGAAACTGTACACTTCAGCGCAAGCACTTGGTGTACTATTCACACAGGTCAGCTTGGAGCGGGCATTTCCGGCGCTCAAGATTATTTTATCGGAACAGAGGTTTCGCCTTTCACAGAGTACAGCTTATGACGTGCTGCGTCTGAGATCATGCTCAGTGCCTTTGGCCGTTCTTCCTCGCGGTGCTTTTTATCCCGATTCTTTTCATTTTCTATCGTTTCAAAAAGAGCACACTTAGTAGAACTTTTTAATTACTTACTTTTAGGTAAAAAAAAAGCGTTTCGTCTTCTCCTTTAATTTTGGTTTTGAATTTTCATTACACGTAACACGAACCATTACGAACCGTTACGGACCATCAATGTTTCGTTTTGGAGCAGAACCGGAAACGCTACTTTTTTTCATGAAGCAAACTAAAACCAGAAGAAAAAAAAAAGAGAAAAAAAAATTCGCTCTGACACTTTGGTTTTGTAGTGGTCGTTGAGGGCTGGGCGGATATGCATTTTCTCTGTCAGCCAATTATGAGGAGGAACTTCGCCACGTGGAACCAGCTAGGTTTAAACTGATTGACTTTTTCAGGCCAGAGGTAAAGAAGGTGAACTTCTAATAAAGCCGGAGAGCCCCAAGAGAGGGATTGCGATTTTAGGTGCGGACTTAATAGACTACTTCCATAAGGCCGTCACCGCGCGCGTTGCGTTCTGGGAACCTGTGGGTCAGTAGCGGAGCGTGTATGAATTTTGCTGCCCACTGGTTCTCACAATGTATAATGTGCACCATTATACGCCGCGATGAGGCTCTTCAAATTTAGGCGTAACTCTATTGAGCGCTCCATTGCACGTCAACGATGACTAAAGCTCTCCGCAGAAAACAGTTTGATCAACCGCATCTGATGCGTATCCGCAGAGTTTGTATCCGCATCCGAACCACATTCGAACCACATCCGCAAAATTCGTAACCGCATCCGACCCTCAATTTGCGCATTCATTTTACATCGACCAATCAAGCATTACAAAAAAAAAAAAAAATGAAGCATGTAAATGGTATTCTTTATCCTGTCTGCTTACCTTTGTACAAAGAACTTGTGAGAGAATGCGGTTAAAGTCATTTTATCGTATTTATATAATAAGCGATCATCCTTCCAGAGGCACTTCGCATCGCTGGAAAGATGATCGCAGTTATGAGATCGTCTTGGAAGTTCGTGACACCCTGTCCAGAAAGTGGGCTCGAAAGAACAAAATTTAATTTTGTTTTTTCTTTGTAAACTCACTTCAAGCAGACGAATATTTTCTGAACATAAAAATTAACCAAGGACAGAATAATAATATTGCGTCACTTAAGTCAAGCAATAAAAACGTGGAAGAGGAAAGGCGGTTACTCGCCGCAGCAACGTACTCGTGTAGATGAGGTAAAGCGCGTGTACAAACCCAGGAAAATATCACAATATTCAATAATGGCAAATCTGTTTCATTTTTAAACACGGACCCTCAAGTTCCTTGCTCGGAACAAGGCTGCTGTGTAGAAAAAAAAAACAGAATATCGTCAACATGGACGGATTCAGACCGGTTCGCCTCTCTTAAATTAATACCCGCTAATGAGCAGCTTATGATGCTAACATGGCACGCACGAACTGCACTACAAGGGTGGCTCAGAAACTCGTCCTGGTGCAAGTTCCACTACTCCAGAGGATCGAAGTCAGTCTCTTCGATCTACTTGTAGGCGAAGAAGCCTTTTGTAGGCTTCCAGTTTCTTATGACTTGTATGTTTTCGGTTTTCGTTGTCCAAAGAACGTTTTTCCGCTCTTTTCCTGCCTAACAAAAACACGCTTTCCCGGGACGACTGAAGGGCTATTTATACTCCGTCGTAACGTCAACGAGCGCACGCGCTCGTTCACGCTCGCTGACGCTGTCTGCGAACTGGGTGTCTATACTCCAAAGTCAAGTTGAACGCGGAGCAGCGCAAGCAGCTCGACGCGCGACAGCCTTACTACGGACTTGGACATGCTCTAAGTTCAACGTTGGACGACAACGTTGCCGACGGAGGCTATCCCAGAAGCCCTCGCGCGAATGCCTCATTCGGGAATCCGGTTGGCGGGGTCGTCGGGGCCAGTCGGAGTGTGGTGCGAGATGCTCATTTTTGGGATCTGAACCTATCGTTCTTGCCGCGTGTCGTATGCTGTAGTCGTGTTCCCGTGTTGGTGTGCGTATTTAATGTTCGTGCGCTTGACTGGGTGAGTGTGTGCCTGGACGTGGACCGCTCCGAGGATGCGCTACCCTCGATCCTCGTTAGGCCTATCGACCAAACGAGCCAGTGATGGTGGGCCGTGGTGTTGGGGTGCCGGCAAAAACTGGAAACTCGATGACGCGCCAAAGGTAGGGTTAATTAGAATTAAGAATGACCTAATGTGTGTTTATTTATGATCATGTGCTAGGTGCACTCACCGGCAGTCGCTCACGATCGAAAAAGCGTCGTCAAATGTACGGAAACGGTGGACACAGTGAAACCTCTGAACTACTGTAAACGACTAAATTTTCGCGAGGACTTAATTTTCGCGAATTTCGCAAATCACCTACAATTCGCGAAAAATACGTCCCGCGAGCAATTCGGGCAATATGCTAACGCTACGGAAGCTACACTCAATTCGCGAAAATTATAACCCCCGAATAATTTCAAATTTTCAGCTTTGTCCCGATTCGCGAAAATTTAAGCCCGCGAAAATTAAGTCGTTTACAGTATTTAGCCGGCCAGAAATTTTCAATTTGGCTGCCTCAGCTTGTAAATGGTCTCAGCTGTAAACAATAGTAGCGGTACGCGATGACAATTAGACTGCATCCTGTATTGTTTGTATAGGCTTTGTAAAGTGCGTTACAATTTCGAACGCGTACATTGCGTAATTTAGGCATCGTCCGCTCTCTTCGGTGTAGCGTGAAAGTCTACTATGATAATAACACACCGGCTATCTGTCAGAAAGAGGTCTCTGTGGAATATCGAGTGCATCGTTTTCATCGAAGTATTCCGGCGAAATCGCCGGAGTCGCTTGGCACGATTCCGGCGAACCTGCGTCGCAGGTAGCTTCAACGGACGCGATATCGGGCTTTTTTTTTTTCGTTTCTTTTGTGTTGACATTTGTGTGACATTTAGGAGAAAATAAGTCCTGTTTTTCACTCGGTATCACTATCCTTTGCTTGTTTTCTTAACTGCTAACCGCTACCCCGAATGGTTGTTTTGAAGCGTGACACGACAACACGAGGACGAATCACACTGACCGATTGCCTCTAGGCTAGGTGGCGCAAGCTACCGCCCATTATATAACCCGTAGAGACGATGCAGTTGCCACGGAGACGCGCATGCGCAAAGTGGGGCAGTTTTTTGAGGCGCGCTGGGCCAGCGTTGGTCTACGCTGGACTGTAAACACCATCGTTCAGGCGCTCTCGGCGCGGCATGCATAGTGGCCGACGAACGTCGGTCTGCGCCGGCGCACGTTGCGTTTGTCGACGTTGGAGTATAAACAGCCCTTGAGGCTCCTGCATTCTTTACTTTTTATAGAAAGGCAGTTTTGGCGAGATTGAACGCTATAAATAGATCGTAAGAGATTAAAATCTTTCTTTATGTTAAGAACAATTTTCTCCGATCGGCACCTTTTTTTCTAAGAGAGTAGTTTGCTTCCGAAAGACATCCGATGATGCACTTCATTCTATCACTCACTATTCACGCTACACTCTGCGGTCACTCACGTCCATGGGCCGCCTCGGCAAATATGTAGATCGGGACCCGCGGATGCTGGCATTCGATTCGTATATGCAGCCCCTGGCATCCGCACCCGATCCCCAATCCAGCCAATCTGATATATTTTTATCCGCATCCGCGTTGAGTGCGCATATCCGCGGATGATCCGCGGGTAATCCGCGAATATGCAGGGCTCTGATGATTTCCTAATCCTAACCTTTGTGCAAATACTTAATGCGCACAGTTTGTAAAACCAAAAGTGTACCAAATAAACCTTCGATAACATCACCATCTGGAATTTCCAATTTGTCCCGTCCCCCACTTCATTGTTAACACCGCGGAAAGAGGCATGCTTTTTTTTTGTTTTCACACTTGGTGGATTTCAAGCGGATGTAGTTTCCAACTAATGATATTTCATATGTCTATGAAGATAATTTCTTGATTATTCGCAGCAAAATTGAGAAAACCTACGTTGTGCAATTGAAAGTGATTTTTATGTTTTAAAAGTCACTTTTGTCTATATTGGTTTGAGTGCGCGCATGTTTTTGTGCACATCTGTACGAATACGCATGTTTTCGAAAACGTGTATGCGAATGCGCATGGGTTTGTACATGCGTGGAAAAGGTAAACGCTCGGCAGCTCTCTGCCTGGTTTACCTGGCAGAGAGCTGCCGAGCGTTTACCTTTGTACGTTCGCCTTTGCCTTTGCCGAGCGTTTACCTTTGTAGCTGCCGAGCGTTTACCTTGACGAGCTTGACAGAAATTGTCAAGCTCGTCAAGCTGCAATCCTGCAGTTTTTTTTCCAGCGCCTTTGTCACAAATGTATTGTTTGTGGCAAAATAAACAGATATGATTTTATTTTATTTTATTTTATTAATAACTCTAATCATAAATTCAATAAAGAGAATCCCAACCTTTCGGCCACACAATAGACTTCGACAACAGCATCGTGCTTGCCTCGAAGACGAATTGGAGAACACATATCTTCGTGAGTCAAGTTCATTCGACGCGCAACGGAGAAATGAACCGCTCTTAGGGTACTTTTCTTAGCAACTACGTGTCGGGGCTGCGTGACGTCATCAAACCTCCGTATATATGTGTGTGTAGATAAACGGGTCTTTAACGGGACTCAACCGTAAAACAACCTAGTCCCGATTCGTCAGGGTTTATGGTTAGAGTTCCTAATCGCCATAAGTGTATGTACGAAATGATGCAATGAGTTTTAAAATGCCCCGCCATGTAGCATCAGGACTGTTTTGTATGCTGTAAAAATCTAACTTATGTGAGTCGTGGGAGCAACGATGATCGCATGCAGGCGACGCCGCTTTGAGCGGAAACCGGCAAACGGTAAAAGAAGGTTCGCACGAAGCGCCTCGGCGTCGTAGGAACAGGAAGAAATAATTGCGAAAGTTCTGCATTCAGGAAATCCCGTCGCAATATTGATGA
Organism: Ixodes persulcatus; assembly: GCA_013358835.2. Lineage (NCBI taxonomy): Eukaryota > Metazoa > Arthropoda > Arachnida > Ixodida > Ixodidae > Ixodes > Ixodes persulcatus. The sequence goes on along the minus strand of JABSTQ010009316.1, from coordinate 262,372 downwards.
ACTGAATTAACAATAAACGCGCAGGCGAGATAGCAAATTGAAAATGCGGCTAAACCCGGTACCAAGAAAACGTAGTGCACACATTGGTATCAGGCTTTAGTTATGATTGATGCGTGGTTGAATTAATATTTGTTTACGTACCCCGATGCCATAAAAGAAAAGATAACCAGATGAGCTCAATGAGCGCTCGAAGTCACTCATATTGAGGCAAGAGCGATAGTTGGGAAATCCGCTGTATTGGCATCTGCTCCATAGGCGAACGTGGAAATAAAATAAAATTTCGGCGCTCAATAAAATTATTCAAATGACGCAACTAATGCTCTGTTTTTTTTTTTTTGTTTTTTTTTTTATAACTGATATACCGTAACATTGTCATGTGAACTTGTCTGTGCATAGGCCGAGCCAAACCATATTTTGGGGGCTTTTTGACTTTCCGTACATCATGTAATTTGGGTGATGTAAAATAAAATAAATCCCTATTTTAGTTCGAATTCAGCTGCGAACGTGGGTGCCTTTCAACTGTCAGTGATTATTCGCAACTCCGACGCCCTACGGATCGCGGTGCGGTAGTGCCGAGATGACAAAAGAGACGGCGATAGATTTCCAAGGTATTCCCGCGCTGAATTAAAACTTTGATATTGCTAGTTGGTTCATTGTGATCTAGAGGACTTGAAAAAGCCCAAGAAACACGGACAAAGAAGAGACACATACAAAACGGACTGGCGCTAACTTTCAACTGATTTAATCAAGGCAAGCTACCTAGCACACACGCGTGAACACTCTTTCCCATCAGGACAACATCATGTGATAAAAACAATCCATAAACACAAACAACAGAAGACAATGATTTAAACATTCGTATCAATTCAACGTGACTACACAAAACCATCGAGGAAAGAAACTTCCTTGTCATTTAGTAAAATTGAAGGCTGCTGGCGCAGTTGTCGCCTGAGGACTTAATAAAATACGCTTAAACTATTTCCCTCTGTCTTTTCATTTGCACATTTAATAAATTTTGTTAATTCTGCACTTGGTTTCAGCTTACGTGCAGACGCAGCCGACGCTACGAGCTGATGCGACCAATCGGATAGCATCAAAAGCAACACCATCATGTTGTTCGTCATGTTTGTGTACGTGTCCTATTATCGCTGAACCGATCATAAACCGAAAATGCTTAGTGACTTTTGTTTTTAACGCTGCTTGATTGGTCGAATTAGCTCGTAACGGCGGGTACGTCTGGACTTCGGGTGAAACGAAGTTTAACAGGGGATCACACCCGCACCGCCTTTATTAAAACAGTTGAGAGTTAGCGCCAGTCCGTGTTGTATGTGTCTCTTCTTCGTCCGTGTTTTTTGCGCTTTTAACTCCTTTATATTCCCGTGCGCCTGCTTGCTGACGCTGGCCAGTGTGCTAAGATTAATTTATTTGGCTAATAATACAAAGCGGTCAGAGCAGCAGCATATCACCCATGACGAAGATCTTCACTTGCGTTAATAAAATGAGCATGTTGATCTTTAAAATTTGAGGGAGCAGAACACAACTTTTCCTATTTTAACGTACTCGTTTGTTCGTCTTTTCGTTAAAATTGTATGATGCACGTACACGCCGACGAGAATCATGCGGTAGCAGCAGCACCAGGGTTGATAGTCCCTGCCAGCGCTTCCGCCGCCGTCCCCCCCAACTCTGGTTCTTCGTTAGTCCGCGAGAGGGCAAGCGGCGGGCTGTAGTTGCGAATAGCGAGTTTACTGCCTGAATTGCTGCTACACATAAGCCAATTTCCCAATGTACTAGTCGTTTTGGGTGGCACTCATTCCAATCTTTGAGAGAAAAAGACATGTTAAAGAAAGATGGATTGAAGACGGCCCTTTCTGGCGCGCAAAGGTTTTTTCCAAGCGGAAAGTAGCAAACCTGTAATGCAAATTCGAAAAAAAGAAAAACATTCTTTTAGTGTACAAAATAGTGCTAGCTTTTTATTTCCTCGTTATAAAAAAAAAAAAAAAAAGATGAAGAAGAAGACTGTCGATTTATCAAAGTGTACTTTTTTCTGGAGCTGCCTGTATACGCCGCCCTTCGAGGCATAGACGGTAATTACGCTTTCTGATGTATTTTCTTTACTCCGCTCACAGGGAAGTCGCTATTTGTTTAGAAGGCCGACTAAATGTACACTTTACGTACCGTATTTACTCGAGTATAACCCGCACTATTTATGAAGAAAACCTGAGGGTTCGCTTTTCCGTGGAGCACGCAGATCGCCAATCACCGCGATCGACAGCATGATACCAGCTTTTTACAGGATAGAGATAACGTCTTCGCGCAAAGATACCATCTGTAAAGGTTGCATTTGTATGGAGAGTCATGTTCTTGATCTAGTTATTTGCTATGTTATTTATGCGCAACGCGATGATTGGCTGTATATGTGCTTTGCGGGAAAGTAGACACAATGGCCTTGTTCATAAATAGTGCAGGTTATACTCGAGTAAATACCGTACTTCTAAAAAAATTGAAAGATCACCGTATAGAAAGCCACGACAAGGGCGGAACACTATTTCCAGCGAATTGTAACATTCAAGAGCAACGCGTATATATTCCCCTGTCGCCACACTATAGGCTTAGACGCTTTGCAGCAGCATTTGCAAGGGCGCCGCCATAGCCGACCTTCAGTTTTCGTTTCCCTTTATTTCGTTCACTTCACTTCATCATTATCATAGAGCAGGCCAGGTTATTGCCATTTTATATCTACCGTGTCCTTCTCCCCAGCATCGGCCTTCACTCTAAAAAAAGCCCTCGAGTCTCTTTTCCCGCACAACACTCGGAGAGCCAATCAGCGCAACTTACGGAGGCACCTGAGCGAATGACGATGCCGAAACATATGTTTAGACCAAAAAACGCAGTCTGAGTAGTGACGTTAAGCGATGCAAGCGTGACGTTTTGCATTGCTTAATGTCACAACTCAGACTGCGTTTTTTGGTCTAAACATATGTTTCGGCATCGTCATTCGCTCAGGTGCCTCCGTAAGTTGCGCTGATTGGCTCTCCGAGTGTTGTGCGGGAAAGGAGACGCACGGGCTTTTTTAGAGTGTTCGTGGAGGCTCGTCAACGTCTGTCTCAGCGGCTCGGTATCTTGGTAAGCAATGGCAGCTGTAATCTGGCGCGTGTGTAAAGCGCCTATCACCGTGAAGTGTGCTCTTATCGCAACCCTAATTGACATAGTCATGACGGCTTAAGAAACGCGGGGCGTGACCTATCATTATGTTCCCGCTACTTGTTCCGTGGTTTGTTCTTTCGCGTTCTTATCGGCTGATATCTCATTGGTCCTTGTGACACGCGAGGCATGGCAACACACTTAAAACAAAGCCTAACCACTGAGTGCAACGAACAACAAGGATCATGTATGCGATGCTTCTTTCGTGTGAAAATAGTTAAAAATTGCAAAAATGCCATTTCAAGGGGCTAACAAACGTTTCTTAAATTTGTTATAAAAACAATCAAAATATGTACATTATCACCAAACCTATGTAGCTGCGTTCTACATATTTTACATATATGCGTGCCAAATTTGGTTCTGATAGGAGAATATTAAGAACATAAATTCTTGCACATAAACTGTAAAGAAGATGCCCAAAATTACGTAAGAAGAAAAATGCGTTGAAATGTTACCGTAGATGTGTAGCTATTCTTTTTCGCGGTGCGGAAAATAATATTTTGTTAATAAATTTTTGTAACAAATTGATGCTACAGAAGACTGCAATGGAGGGGAGACGGCCAGACCTACTTGTTAGGGTAAATGTGATGGCGAGCAACGTCACAACTCGAAGAACCACGCGGAGAAGAATGGCCCAAGTTCATGCCGTTCCGGGTTGTCTGGAGGTCTTCGAGTGCGTATTTGACTAATTTCACGATCATAGCCGGCACTAATTATTTTTTGTTCATCAAATATACCGATTCAAAGATAATTAAAATGAAAAACGTAAAACTCGAAATCACATTTATTTTGCAAAATATTTTCGTTTAGTGTTTTTCCCCTAAAATACAGAACCACTTCAGTTTTCCTTTGAAGAGTTAGTGACCATGGAGATATAGTGCGCGTAGTAGAGCGACGGCGACTGACCACGATGGGTCCATTAACCGGTGGGCGTCCTCGTTACGCACCTGTCATCAGCGCCACCTATAGTGTCCCTTCTCTCGCAACGCCCCCAACCTGCCAACCGCAGCCCGGGATCCCGGGACGCCAAGCCTCTTATTCCGCTTCGGGTGGTAGGCAGATCCCCCCCTACCCCAAGTTCGGCGTCATTAATCAAAGGCTGCCCCGGAAAGCTACGTTCAGCTGTGCTTCGAAAGCAGTTCACGGTAACGCAAAAAAAAAGGTGAAAAATGAAAAAAAAAGAACCTTTGCTTCCTTCACCGCAACTCTGTGTAATCTTCCGCGATTACTCCTTATTTATCATCCCTTCTCCGCGATACACTCTTTCTTAATTTTCTCTCCGCGTCTTGGAGCCTTCTCATACGCCTCAACTTGTGTTTTCCGGTCATTTTTTTTTCTTTTTTTTTTTTACAAGAGTGTGTGCCCGTGTGTTTTTGAATCTGTATGTGTTTTTATCGGTGTGTGCGCGCGAGCGTGTCTGTGTATCTGTGTGCGTGCGTGTCTTTATCTGTACGCGTGTCTGTGTGCGTGTCTTTGTGTGTGTGTCTGTGTACGGATGTGTGTGTTTGTTTTCGCGGGAGTAGTTATTATTTGACCGATCCATTCTCTTTCCCTGTTACAAACGTATTCTTTTGTATTTATACAATTTTTTTTATCCGACTCAATATCATGAGAATCTTGAATTATGATACCGCACACAGAGAAGGATAGACGATCGAAGTATGGAGTGCCCTTTTAATATTATGGAGCACCCGTGGAACTGCAACTTCGTGGAGTGGCAAGATGACATAGGAAACCGACCTCCGAGTCGCCATTCTTACGTTGGCGGCATTTTAGCAGCTCGAGCAGCCCCGAACAAAAAAAAAACACATTCGTAAAAAAAATAAAAATTCAGTCGTATGTATAGAACAACTCAGCTTGCTGACGTCACGCCAGTGTGGTGGCGCTGCTGCCGCTACTGGGCATGCGCAAACGCTGCACTCCTTCCGAATGTGGTTTCTGCGCACGCGCAGTGCCCACACCTCGTGTGGGCAAAGCGGGCTTTGTTTGTAAACACTGTGTTGGTGTATACGACTCAATTTCAATTGCAAAAGTCTCCTTCATTTTGTGTTGGCCATTTAAACTGACCGAGATCGGACAAGGCTCATACGAATGGATAAGTTTGTTTGGTGCTTTGTATTGAAACAATAAAAAGTAAACAAAAAAATAAAAATAAAACGTCCAAGAGCTAAGGTTTGACGTATGAGCTTAAAAAAAAATGTCCGTGAGCGCGTGCAAATATTGGAACTTTCGTATACGTAGGACGTAAGCAAAGGGAAATTTTGATCGCGTTACAGACGCAGAAATATGGCAGCACGTGATAATGTTTCTTACGATCGTATCATCGGCGTTGTCAGCAAACTAATACCTTTCGCTAACTCAGCCTACGATAATCTGTGATCAAATAACCACGACACTATAAGCTCGCGCGCGTGTGTTAATACCACGATGCAAGAAACTCATTTAGGTGATGCCACTCGATCCAACTGAGCGTCCAGATTATGTTCGGCGCGCCTGACGCTCCTCTGGAACGCGGATACACAGCGCCCGAATCAGGGGACCCATCTACGATCCTTCCCCATTTTATCAGCACTGAAAGTTTCTTCCTCAGAGGTCTGTTCATCTCCGCGACATCACCACGCCTGTGCGCTAGCGGTTCGTAATTATGCCTTACCAACTCGCCCAAACTACAGTATCACCACGCCGTTCGCGAATGTGGGCCTCTTCTGCCTTCTCTTCTATTTCACTGTCGGCCTCTAATACCCTAGTTACACTAACGCTCTCAACTGTCATTAAGCCAACGATCGTTGGCGTCTCCCAACTGTCATTGTGCTCAACTAAGTTGTCCGATGTTGCACGGTACATAAGCCTAACAAACCCAGTTGAGATGCGCATTACGGGACCAAGTTGAAACCTAACCGAAACCAAAACTGATGTCACATTACCGTTTTTTAAGAAAGTGATGCAAATGAAATATATGTACACTTGTTATTAGTCAAAAACGTTTAGAACAAAATAAATCTAACTGCTTTTTTTTTTTAGACATTAGAATGGGCGCCCCCGCCGAGCTTTGGCTTCCGCGACGTGCCGTGAACAGCGGCAGCTCTGGCCCCAAATCATACCTCTTCCGACAATATTTGCTGCTCCGGTTAACTGTTTAGATACCTACCCCAATCTTTCGCGATAGTATAAGCGCTTCGCTGGCGCTAGCCATGGGCGGCGATGCGGCGGACGCCGCCATCTTTAGCTTTATTGAGGCCAATGCCTTCTCTAGATGGTGGTGGTGAATATGTTTATTTAAGGAAAAAAATATATCGCCGGAGAATCGAAGTTTTCATGACGCGGTGGCCTTATGGCTTGGCATCGTCACCTAGTTTAAACGCGTTAGATAGGAGTTTCCCAGGCCTCCCTTAGAGATCTGAGGATCGTCGCCTGGCGTGGGGTGTCGCCTCTTGGGTGCCGTCCAGTCTTGCAGTTTTGAGGATCTTTCATCATTCGCCATCTTACTGAAGATGAGTGCTCTGAGGGTGGAGAGGGCCTCACATTCCCAGAGTAAGTGTTTAAGTCTGGGAATGGATTTCTCGGCTTGGCATCGCTGGCATCTTGGATCTGAAGGGACAACGTAGGGTTGTTGCTTGTTAAGTGTTGCCAGGTCCATTTGGTATCTGAACCTGGGTGTGACCTTCTCTAGAAAGGTGGCTTCGAGATGGCTCGCTTTCCCATTGTGGCCGGCCATGCCTTTGAGTTGTAAATAAACGCCACGCGGTGGCGCCCGCCTCTGACACCGCTTGTGGGAAATAATGAAGCGCTTGAAGGTGGAAAATGGAACAATTAAAATCTTAAAGGACATTTATAGGGACAACAAGGTTTTTATAACATGGGAAGGAAGAGTGACACCACCAGTAGAAATAAAGCGAGGCCTTAGGCAAGGGTGCCCTTTGTCACCATTACTGTTTATGATGTACCTCCAAGGATTAGAGGAGAGACTAGAAAAGAGTGAAGCTGGCTTTGACCTCTCATACTACAGACATGGCGAGAAGATTGAACAGTCAATACCGGGATTAATGTATGCAGACGACATAGTACTAATGGCGGACAACAGGATGAATTTACAAAAACTAATGAGTATCTGTGGTGCAGAGGGAAATGAATTGGCATTGGAGTTCAGTAGTGACAAGTCGGCGATTATGATATTTAACGATGACGAGGGTGAAGTCCTTAAAATACAAGAATGCAATGTTGGGAGGGATATGACAGACGTCTAGTTAGAAGAGGCGTTGTTGAGGCGAACCCCCATCAGTTAAAGTGGCTGTGCAACGATATTGGGTAGGAACGTTTCTCACTTTACACCAGCTTATGGGCCGTAGTGAGACCCAAGAATACTCTAACGGCCACTTACCAAGAAGCGTCTTCGTCGAGGTGGAATTCCAAGGTAAAAGTGAAACTTTCCTTTCAGTCTCTCCTTCGCAAAATTTTATTACAAAGCTGTGGGAACAACACAAACAATGCGTTTCCCAGGAGTGCGCCATACAGCTTTGCGATCCCCGCTGTGATGATATTTAAAGGGGTTGTGCAACAATATTTGTACTTTGCGCAATCCCTGACGTTTATGAGCAATGAAACACGTGTTCGCTTTTCGTCGCAGAAAAAAAAAATGACAGAACAACGAGCAGCGTTCACCCCTTCAACTCGCAGCCAGAACAAGCGGCCACGTGATCTGGAGGCGATCATATGCCACCAACGTTGATCATAGCCAAGCGCCGAGGATGGCAAAGTACAGGACAAGCGCACAGTTTGAGACGTTGTTATGGTACGGCTATTGTTGTCATTTCATCGATTGGACACGGGCCAGTGCCCGAATGCTTGACGAGTTATCGATTATCACAAACCCAAATCGAGTGCTCACGCAATGCTCGAGTCCAATCTTATGAACCGCATATTCAAATACCGTCACTGGGGATACTGCCAACGTTGGGTACTGCGACCCCCCCCCCCCCCCACCGCTACGTCATCAAGTTTTGAGAAGGAGATTGAAAGAAAACTTTCGCTTTTGTCCTTGAAATTACGCCGCAACAAAGGAGTTTCTTGGCCAGTGGCGTTGCGTGCGGTTATCCTTGAGTCCCACTAGTGCCGCAAGCTCGTGTAAAGTGAAAAACATTCCAATTGAACGTCGTTGCACCACCCCTTTAACAGTGGACAATCAATGCCTCGAAATGCATTTGGGTAGTGGCTCGTGGCCAATCGCTGGGATGACGGGAATATCCGAACCTTAACAATCCGTGGAACTCAGCGCGCGCCCTGTGCTCTGCCAAACCGAACGCATGGCTATGTTTAGAAACATTGGCGGCTAATAATCGTCTCCTGATCACGTGGCCGCTTTTTCTCGCTGCGAGTTGAGGGGGTAAACGGTGTTTGTTTTTCTCGAATGCTTTCAGCGACTGCGATTGCGTAGAGAAACAAAGCAACGTGGGTTTTATAGGTCATAAATGTCAAAAAATAATTCTAATTTCTATTTATTGAAAGAAGAAAAATTGTTGCATCTTGCATCGCCCCTTTAACTAAGGTAGGCTATAGCCCAGTTAAACACAATGATCGTTAGCGGCTCCATGACAGTTGGCGCTGCCGTGTAACTCCGGCCGATCGCGAGTGAGTCAACTGTCTTGTCTTAATGACCCTAGCCTAACTAGGGTATGAAGCCCCTTGATAAAGGCGTATTTTACAAGTACCGCCAACCATTGTTGTGAAAACGCGCCGCAAGACACGCGCCGCTAGACACGTGCCACAAGCGGGTGCTCCGCCCGCCATTCGCTTCCAAGGGCCGCCCATTTCAGTGCTGGGTGGCTAAAAGGTGGCAATATCAGCATCGCGTAGCCTGCTCCGTGCGTGGCAGCGCGCTACCATATCATGTTGATGATAGGTGGCGCGCTCATCGACTTTTAGATAAAGCGCTAGAGACCTGACTTATCCAAGTACCGTCATCGACTATTAGATGCCGGCGACGCGTCGCCATTTTTGGCTCACGGCGCATCCCACATCCTGACGCACACGCTCTTATTGGTCTGTGTATCTGCCGGTGACGCGCCGCCTTTTGTAAGCACCCTCCTATTGGTCCTGCGCGATTAACTTGATCGGCGGCAACACTTCGCCATTTTTGGCTCAAGTGCATCTTAGCATGTACCAGCTTGGCAGTGCTTGTTTATAAAATTCATCCAGCGGTTCACTGTAAGATACCAATTGACCTTTTCATAGTTTGGCCACGATCGTGGCGCGCCCTCGCGGGAATCACTCGAAACACTTTTGGGGGCTCCGGGACTGTCTCTCCGTCGTCTGCGCCAGGCCTGGCGTGTCTCCCGGTTCATGTCTTCGCGTGTGTTCTCTGGTGGCGTTGTTCCGTCTTTCACCATTCTGAACGTGTATTTCTGTCCTCGTTTCGCGTGCATATTTTCTTCGAAATGGCTGAGGACGACTTGGGGCCCTAATCTGAACACTTGGCGAAAAGTCGGCGAGAAATACGGCAGCTGTGATTGGCAGGTGTCAAAGTCAAGTGCGACATCGGCCAATCGCAGCCGCCGAGTTTCTCGCCGACTTTTTCACCAAGTTTCCAGATTAGGGCCCCTGGAGGATTAACAAAAGTCACTGTTTATGATACAGTGGATCTCGTTCGTTTTTATACCTTCAAGGATGGACAGACCGCCGACGTCGCATCGGTTCACCATCGACTCGGAGTCACTTAATCGTCACTTCGGTGTCGCGTCTTTTCAAGCAACTAAAGGAGTCGGCTTTCAAGGCAGAGTCGCAGAGTGTTATGTGAGGAAAGTAATGGTGACCAGTTTCGATACCGACTCAACCATTCCCCTTTTGCGGAGCTTGTGAGCTCCATTTATGAGGCCAGGCCACTACAAACAGCTGATTTTGCTCTCCTTGATCGCTTAATTAAGTTATTGAAGCTTATTGCGTCCGTCACTTCGCCGTCCCGTGTACCGCGCGAGCGCGCGGAATATCGCCGTATTGGGGAATGTCTAAACAAACTCGGACAATGTGAAATCCGGGCCGTCTTGATGTCATGAAGGCTTGCCTGCACCGTCAAAAAGTAAGGAACGGTATGTTAGAAACAATCTCTTTTCGAATTCGGCACGTTTAGGAACCTTCGACAAAGTGGGTCTAGCAAACGGGAGTTTACGGTTGGTTGCCAAGGCATTCCATCCTGGTTCTGTCTCCTTAAGGCTTAAATTCGTTTCGCACGCTTTAAATGCTGTGCCAGTGACTGATATCTTTTGTGTTTTCTCTTCACTTTTAACGTGGCAAGACGCGAATGTGTATAGCGCACGCTTGAAGAACGGAAAGCTTTATCTTGTTATTCTTTACTTGAGAAGCGGCTATGGCATGATTACGTCACACAACCGCGTGTGCACATTCACTGTTAACGGAAATATAGTCAGAGTGCAGGCGACCTGGTGTAAGTTGAACATGATGGTAAACTTGATATACGAATACATGGAAGGAGAGAACATTGAGGACAGGGCGGAAACAGGACTTCTTTCAGAAGTGCTTGATGTTTTATCCCTCCATGTATTCGTATTTATTCATCAACAAACTTGTTATCAGTTATTAAACCTGAGACTGGGGTAGCAAAATGAAAACGCAAAGAAAGAACAGGCAACGTCTCAAGAGACGTTGCCTGTTCTTTTTCTGTCTCCTTTTACGTTTTCGTTTTCCTAACCAGTTTCAGGTTTGCCATCATGTTCACATTTACTGTATTTTAGTTAAAAGCAGAATGTCCCGCCATCCCACTGATGACCCAGCCACCCAACACAGAAGTTTCGCGTCCTAGGCTTTTGAAAGCAGGGCAAAAAAGGGCGGGGTGTTTGACATCGGGTGCTTTCGTGCACCACCCGCAAAAGGCTGCTGAAACTCTATAAAATCTTGCGTTTGAACCATTTTTGCTGTTATTTGTGCAACCTATAGCTGCATGGTGGTGAGGCATGACAACTATGAAGCCTAGCCGCGAGAAAAGCGGAGGAGTCGAGCCTAACTAAGCACTGTCCGAGCGACCGAGCGGACGAGAGAGCCTCCAAAAATGGCGCCTTTCCCTTTCCTCCCCTCTCCCAGAGTCGGCGCATGCGCCTAGCGATCTCTGAAAAAGGTCAATTACATCACAAATTGCTATAAAAGTGCCACACAACAAAGGGTTTGGTGAAACAGAAACCGAAACTTATCCTGTCTTGCTGCCATTGGACAGATAGAAACGGACCAGACCGATAGCGCACGCATCATACGCCTTTCGCAGTGAATAAAACATATTCACATGGGAATGCGTGGCAAGCAGATCATTCGTTACTTGCTCAAATATTCGTGGTTTGTGCGAATATTCGCCGTTTTTTCCGAATATTCGGCTTTGGCCGAGTATTCGGGAACTTCAGAATATGCAATTTTCGAATCGAATACGTTTCGAATAAGGAAAATAATCGATTCGTATTCGAAATTTCGAATATTCGCACACCCCTAGTAAGGAGTGAAGAAATTCATGTCTCAAAGTAGGCACTGTAAAGGAATGGAGGGTTCATTTGACCTTTCACCTTTTTTTCTGCTGACTATCAACGACACGAAAAAATCCGACAAACGTACCAACAACACTTCGCTGTAAAAAGGGGTTCGAACAATTGCATTTAATTGTTTAAAGCTTTCCGCCTGTCACCTTACGGGAATGCTTGAGCTTCTGTTGTGCTAGAAATTGTGATTCTCTACCGACCTCCGTGCCTTCCAAACTGTGGGTCCGACAGATCCAGTGGGCGGTCGCGAAGCAATTGCTGCCATCAGTTTTTTTTTTTTTTTTGTAGACTTTTGCAGTCTTGTGAAAAGCGCAAGCGGGCTTTGTGACGCCATATTTTATATTTGGGAGGGGGGGGGGGGTTTGCGGGTTTCGGAGTTCGGTAAGCACTGAAATACGCAATAAATTCCTTTATAACCTAGCGACAATAAATGAAAGGGTCAAGGAGGTTCGAAACTATTCGCGCAGTGAGAGGTGAAGAGCGCGCTCGAAGTTGCTGCATGCGTGCTGTTTTGCCGCTGTGCTGTTTTGACGCCGTGCCTTTTTGGCACGCGCTCTTCTGTCGCTGTGCCGTTTTGACGCTGTGCTGTTTTGTTGCCTGCTATTTTGACGTGTGCTGTTTGTCGCCGTGCTGTTTTGACGCTGTGCCGTTTGACGCATGCTGTTTTGACCGTGCTGTCTTGTCGCGTGCTGTTTTGTCGTGTGCTGTTCTGTCGCGTTCCCGGTAAATTTATTTGTGCGCGTCCGAAGACGACTCAGTGAGAACTCTGCGGTCGCACATTTCCAGACATGGTCATACGGTAACAAGAAACTACACGAAACAAACTGATGGAGGGGGTATAATGCTTCATTAATCGCGAGGCGCTACGCAACACCGCCTTTATAATTATTCGCCCATACCCTTCGTTGTGACATGCCATGAGTCAGCGGTCAATGCAAAGTGTACCGGGTCGAGAGTGCGCCAGTTGAGTGCTGGATTGAGATTACACGAAAACTGGCGGCCACAGCTGGGTGCACTGCTGCTTTTGAAGTGATGACAGCGAGTTATTACAACATTCTTATTTTTTCACGCCCTGAAAGTTGTGGTTCACTTTCAGAGTATACATTGCTAGTGATAGACGAAGAGTGTGTTGGTGCGGGTCAAGATTAAAGAACGAATGAACATGTAGGACAAAGTCACCATAACCAGATCAGATAACTATACTCGATCCGTTCACCCTTAAGCTGAAACTACAGCCAAAGCCAGAAGCGTGAGCTAACCCGTGCTCCTAGATTTGAGACGTGCATTTCAAGCGCGAGTGCTCGCTTTTAGAAGAACTAATCAAAGCAGCGACCTTGTGCTCTCGTTCAACGAAGTATTGCAACGGACATATAGGATGTCCATTGCTAGTTGAAACATGTGGTTGTGTTGTTTTTGTCCTACCTGTTTATTCTTTTTTAATCTTGTCTTATACATTGCGTTACCTTCAATTTCTTTTCCGCTGTACTTAGGATCAAATAGCTCAAATAGTACTGCTTTTGTACAGTGTGAATGCACATATTGAACAGTGTACAAACCTATCACAATAACAGTCGTTTATTTTGGGCTTCACAGAATTCGCATCAGGTAGCGGACAAAAAATAAAGTATCATTTGCACGAATAAATATGTTAAAAAAATAAAAAAGCATAGGGGTTAGGATTGGATTTTCTGGAGGGTCCTCTTCTAGGAATCAGACATATGAGATTACACATAATCTTGACAAGTTGTTCGTGCATGAGACTCTTAAAAAAAGCATGCTGCATTCACACTGGCGTTCGAATCGCAGCTGTTGCGAATGCGGTTCAGCTGCCAGTGTGAATGCGGCGTAACTGTACAGTCCTTGCCACACCATAGCCCCCTGTTTAGTCCTGTATACTTAATGCTTGCCCAATCGCTGGTTGCTAGCTATCGCCGCCACAATGGTTTCCCGCTTCCCTATAGACCTTTCCAAAAACGAGCTTGTGGCCGGTGCCATTTTGAGCGTTCGTGCGTATGGCGCGTGCTTTGCTCGCTTTCCGAAGCGACGAACACGCACGTGCTGGGCTGTGAAGATCGCACGCTGTACTGTGATTTTGTAAACATTGGAAAGGTCTATACAAGACAGAAAATGTGAACGATGTGAATAAGCCTTTCTCGTGCGTTCTTGCATTCTTGGTGCTGTTTTTGGGGAATCGGTGGCCGAGTGGGCTAGCGCACACCAGCTCAGAGCAAGTGGACAGAAAGCTCGCGCTGCACAATCCAGGGTTCAATCCCCACCCCTGCCCGTTTCGATCTGGATGAGCATCGTGCAACTAACAATAAATGTTAGTTGCGAGTGCGCCAGTGTTTACGTATCTTCTTGTCCATGTGTTTTTCGGCGCCTGTGTATGAGCATCGTACCGGCGTGCGGTCGTGTATCACTACCGCGTGGTGCATGTTAAAGATAAAGGCTTGCGGTTGTACCGCACTGGCTCAATTGCTCATCTACAGCTGAGGCACCAGACGCCCACTAAAGCAGACTAACGGGGGGTGATCAAAAAGTTCCAAGACTTTTTGAATTGCGCGCCAACGGAGCGTTGGAGAGCGGTACGCTTTGCAACGTTAAGGCCCGTTCACACACTTGCGACCTCTTAGAACAGAGTGCCTTGGAACCTCTTCATATCTCTTACGACGAGAGGTCACACTGGCGCCATCTATTGGGTAGCAGTGTAAACTTGGCGGTCCGGCATAATTTTTATTTCTCTTGCGCATTAACTTTTCTTTCTTGGCTCGAAGAACTTTTGTCAACGTTATAAATGAGCCTTCTCTTAGGTATTACGGACATTTGCCCTCGAAAATCCCGTAAAACCTTCGCTCTTGGGAAATGCAGTTCCAAGGTCACCGCATGGATGGCGCCGGCGTGCCTATGTGTTCTCTCGCCCTAAGAAATTTAACGAGGTTTAAACAGGTCTCGTTTCCCTCGGTCGTACTCGGTTGGAAGTGTGTAACGGGCCTTTAGTACTGACTCTTCGTGAGCGTGAGCTCGGCTGTTGTTGTAGATTCTCCATGGGGGGGGGGGGGGGGGGGGGACAAGTTGGCTGCTTTTTGCACAGATGTTGCGCTGACGTCAGAACGACGCCGAGCTCTGATTGGCTTTGATTGAAAGGATAGTGGGTAGACCTCAATGCTAGATGTCTTGAGGGCTGCTCACTATTCTTTTAGAGCGCAGCTCTTAGGCGCCCGTTTCCGGCTTGAGCGGTGTCGCCTCCGCCATCGGCGTCGGCGTCACCCTCGCCGTCGGCGTAACCGCACGTTGCATTATGGGACGTTTCCCATAATGACGTCGCATGTGACTTCATGTGCGACGTCGCGAGGGTCACGAGTGATGTCACGAGGATCACGAGTGGCGTCACGAGGGTCACAAGTGGCGTCACGAGGGTCACAAGGGAGGAGGAGGAGGAAATTTTTTCCGCTAAATTTAAGAAAACCTTGTGCTGCTAATTTTTGGCGGAAGAATTTCCCCGCTAAATTTAGCGAAAAAGTTTCCGCTCTAAATGTAGCGGAAAAATTTCCCCGCTAAATTTAGCGGAAAAATTTCCCCGCTAAAGTTGCGGAAAACCTTCCTCGCTGAATTTTTCGGGGAATTTGTTCTACTGAATTTAGCGGGAAATGTAGCGAACATTTCCCGCTAAATGGGAGGGGAGCAGGAGAGGAGGAGGGGAGGAGGTGCATACCCTCCCCTCCGTACCCTCCCCTCCTCCTCCTCAAGAGCTGCGCTCTAATTCGGCATTACAGGAAGTTGTAAACGTCTTTCATTTTCTTTTCGATCAGCCAATAAGAGCTCGGCGTTCTGACATCATTGCGACTCCTGTGCAAAAAACATACGAGCTTGCGCTTCGCATAACATTCTTTGTTGTGAAGTAACAGACGTTTTAGAGCGCAGCTCTCAGGCGCCCGTTTCCGGCTTGAGCGGCGTCGCCGTCACCGTCGGCGTCACCGCGCGTTGCATGATGGGATGTTTCCCATAATGACTTCACACGTGACGTCACGAGGGTATTCATATTAAAAATAGCGCAAAAAAGACGGGACAAAAAGACGAAGAAGCACACAGGACAAGCGCTAACTGGCAACTAAAGTTTATTGAATGCTTCCAAATTTGCTATCGCCGTGCACGCGCGTAGTCTCGTCTCGACAAAAACACGACGTACGCAAAATCAACCGATACAGCCCGCCCACTGCCTGTTCAAAAAGCCAGTAAAGCAGCTACATCACCCCGCCGCTCAATCCGAACGAGGAAAGGAAAAAGCGCCGCGTTAATATTTACTAGTTAAATAGTGTTAATGAAACTACTCTTTCGGCTGCATATACACCGATGCGGCGCTTATGCAAATGTCTTTGTCACGAGGGTCACTAGGGTCACGAGTGACGTCACGAAGGTCACTAGAGACGCCACGAAGGACACTCGTGAAGGTCATGACGAAGGTCACGACCTTCACAGTGACCTTCTTGAGAGTCACAAGTGACGTCACTAGAGTCACGAGTGATGTCACATGGGTCACGAGTTATGTCACGAGGGTCATGAGTGACTTCACGAGGGAGAAAGGAGGGAGGGGGAGGAGGAAGGGGAGGAGGAAGAAAGGAGGGGAAGAGAAGATGAGGAGGGGGAGGAGGCGAAGGAGGGGAGGGGGAGGACAAGGAGAGGAGGTGTAAGGGAAGGGGAGAGGGTACGGAAGAGGAGAGGATACCCTCCTCTCCGTACTCCCCCTTCCTCCTCCTTAAGAGCTGCGCTCTAATTCGACATTACAGGGAGTTGTAAACGTCTTTCATTTGTTCTGAAACAAGTTTTCCGTGTTTGGCTATTTTGTGATCTTTTTTGAAATGAACCAAAAAGAAGAGCAAACCGTTTGCGTCACGTTTTGTATAAAGTTGGGTAAAACTTTTACAGAAACTTTTTGATGTTACAAGAGGCATTTAAGGATAAATGTCTCAGTAGATCACTGTGTAATGAGTGGTACAAGGGGTTCAAAGAAGGCCGGACATCCTGAGAAGATAATCCTCGTTCAGGACACTCATCAACTTGAACTGACGACGATCATGTTGCCAGAGTGAACGTTCCCGTGCGATCAAATCTTCAATTAAGCACCCGTGAAATGGCAGAGGAATGCAACATTCCATTTGGCTCATGTCGAGAAATTTCAACATAACGACTGCAGATGCGCCGAGTAGCGGCAAAGTTTGCCCCAAAACTCTTGACCGAGGAGAAAAAACAACACCGAGTTCATGCTTGTCAGGAACTTGTTGAAATGACAAATGATGATGAAAACTTCTTGAAATTTGTCATTACTGGGGACGAGACGCGAGTTTATTGGTACGACGTGGAAACAAAGGTCCAATTATCGCAGTGGAAGACAAAATCCTCTCCAACACCGAAAGAAGCTTGTCAAGTAGATCAAAGGTCAAGATCATGCTCACGTTTCCTTGGACTGGAATGGTGTGGTCTACTACGAAGCTCTTCCACGTGGTCAAGCAATTAATCGTTTTTGCTACCTTAAAACCCTGAGACATTTGCACGAGGCTGTTAGAAGGAAGTGCTTGGCCTGAGCTGTGGTGAAGTGGGGTGTGGGTACAGCACCATGACAACGCGCCTGTTGATTCTGCGTTGCTCATTTGCCATTATTGCACGAACAACGCCATGACCTACATCCCCCAGCCCCCGTACTTACCAAACTTGCCCCTGCGGACTTTTTCCAATTACAATAAGCCACGTGACATTTGAAATGGCTGAGATATGAGATATGAGTTCGTGCCATGAACCTTGGGTGTAGTATACCAGATACCCTTCACGTGCAGGAAGGTTTACATCGGACAGACGGGGCGCTGCCTCAACATTCGCCTGCGGGAACACCGTAGTTCTTTAACTTGAACCTCAAGGTCCCACCTGGCGTTACACTGCAGGGACTGCGCCTGTACACCGTTACTAGCAAGTCCATTGTGTTGTATAAACATAGGGACCAAAAAGCTCGAGAGATTGTCGAAGCTCATAGAATAAAGAAGGAGGGGCCAGCCTGCGTGAGTCAGCCTTCCTTGAATTAGCTGGACAGTGAGGTCGAATTTTTAGATCGGAAATTACGCATATAGAATTGTGTAACAGATAGCACCGAATTTTATGAGGCGCATGCGTATTTCCATCGTGATTAGAGAGTCGTGTTGTTGTATGTTTTCTTCGTGGTTTCCTGATAATAAACCTTTCAGTTGTTAGTCAGCGCTCGTCCGGTCCAGTTCCTTCCTCTGTCCTTGTGAAATTCGCGCTGTTCCATTATGAATCCATACCAACTCGCCCACTTATCCTGTTCGCTAAAACTAACAAAATAAAAAAATGAGACGTTAACAATTTTTTGTTATGCCGAAATCGAGCGCAGCTTTCGAGGAGGAGGGAAGGGTACGGTCACACGTGACGTCACGTGTGCCGTTATTATGAGAAACGTCCCGCTAAATTTAGCGTAAACATTTCCCGCCAAATTTAGCGGGAAAATTTCACCCTCGTGACGTCGCACGTAATGTCACGTGTGATGTCATTATAGGAAACGTCCCATAATGCAACGCGCGGTTACGATAACGCCGACGTCGCTCAACCCGGAAACTGGCGCCTGAGAGCTGCGCTCTAAAAAAAGCGCTGGAGGAGCTGAACAGCATTTCATAAGATGAGTTCTCAGGGTCCTTCCAGCAGTAGGAAAAAGGTATAGCTTCCC
The DNA here is from genome assembly GCA_013358835.2 of Ixodes persulcatus. NCBI lineage: Eukaryota > Metazoa > Arthropoda > Arachnida > Ixodida > Ixodidae > Ixodes > Ixodes persulcatus. The sequence continues at coordinate 243,916 of JABSTQ010009316.1, read as the reverse complement.
AAGGGAGAACTTTGTAGGGGACAATGTCCAATAACTTGTAAATGTTTTTACTAAATAAAAAAAATGAGCCCTGTAACTTTTTGATCACTCCTCGTACCTGGGCTGTTTTTAGCATTTGTCGTGGTAGCTGGATGCTGACTGTGGACAAGAACGTACCTGGGCTATAATTTCACGAGACCCCAAACAACACCAGGGACCAGGGAAAGTGACTGAAGCTCATTTCGGAAAAAAACTGCGTCCTAAATTATACTTCTGCTACTCAGCAGGATGCGGTAGGCACCTTTTTGCGACAGACATATTAGTCATGTCGTTTAACACCTGAAACTGTGGTGCAGAAAAGGAAAAAAAAAACTTTTAGTCGAAGGAAGACACAAAAGGAGATGTCTCAAATTCAGCTAACTGTTTTTTCTTATAAAGCATGCTATATATTGTCACGAATGACAAGTGATGAGGCGGCGAATGACTGAGTAAACTGAAGGTTTAATAGGGCGAGCTTGTGCCCAAAAATAAGAAGAAAACCGAAGATAACAGCAGAGCGTTGTGGGCGTCGAAGTCGGCGTAAGGCGCGAAACACATGTACGACGAAACCGTCCGATCCGACGTGCGGACTGCCGATCCGACGCGCGGACTGCCGATCCGACGTGCGGACTGCTAGGGGGGCGAGGGTTTTCGTAGCACCGGAGAGCGTTGACAACCCTCGCCTCCGACCGTCGTATTGCCTGATCGGACGTCGGATCGGACGGTTTCGTCGTACATGTGCTTCGCGCTTAAGAGCAGAGTCGAACGCTGGGGCGAGACTGACTTTGGCTTGCCACGCGAAGCCCCTTATGTACACGCGTGGGCTTCTGGAATAATCGGCGTAGAAGGTTCGACGCGTAGAACATTCGGACCTAGAATAAACAACAATGTTCTCGAATTCACCAGAACATTAAACTGAAAGAATAAATAAAAGACGAGTAACTCCCAGGAATCGAACCCTGGCTTTTCGCGTGGGAGGCAAGCACGATAACCATTAGTCCATGGCCGCGCTTTTTTTCTTTTTGCCGGTTTGGACATGTACAATACAAAAGGATCACACTGTTAAATTCACTTCATGAAGATCACTTATGCGCGGTCGTAAAATTTAAAATTCTTTCAAGGTCTCAAGTACGTCTAGAATTGACACCCAATCAGGCTCACAAACCAAAGTGGCGTATACAGATTTTAGTCTGCAGATAGATTCTATGACATACATGCGTACAGGTCGGGCATCAACGTCGGCATGCCTCACTGCCATTCTAATTCTCCATATGGCATGCAGGCCCAGGAGCATGACTAGATCGAGAGGGATTTCAACTTGTTTCTCCACAGAAAGAAATCTAATGCCGTATGGGGTTAAAGGCAAGTCTTTTTTAATAGTTCGCTGGAGGACGTCCCAGAAAAGGAAAGCGCCCCCAGCAGTCAAGAAAGACATGTTCGATATTTTCAGGCTTTTTGCACAAAAAACAATCAACACCCCACGGTACGTAAATTTTTTTCCCCTCAAGCCAAGTTTTGACAGGGAGTGTATTGGTGTGTAACTGAAAAAAAAAAAAAAATGTTTTATTAGAAGGGGCAATGGTCATCTTTTTAACTCTAAATAACACATCACGCTCTGGGCCTGCATGAAACATGGAACGATACAACGGTTCAGGAAAAACACTAGGTCACGTGTTAAGCGCTTGCGTGTAACCGTCGAAAAGTATTGATGAGAAAAACGCACAGACAAAAAACGACACGCTCCATCCACTTCTCGAAGAAAACTGCTGAGTTTCCTCTGCTCGGGTCTACATGAAGAAACAACAAAGAAAGGGATTTCATCTGCAAGTGTCATTTGAATTACCGTCCGAAGAAAAGGGTTGGTTTGTTCTCTAAGAAACATAAAACGGGATACAGTCTGCCTAACGAACACGTGAGATAACGATAGCCCTCCCTTACTAACGCGACGAAACAAATTGTCGCGACGCATTTTCTCCCATCCCGATTTCCAGATGAAAACGGCAAAACCATGATGTAATTTCTGAATATTCACTCTAGCACACGCCAGCACTTGAAGCACATACCAAAATTTAGCGATTAGAAAAATATTACAAACGGTAGCTCGCGTAAAAATGGACATATCCCATCCTTTCCATTCGCCATCTGCCTCGCGCGTTTTCTGCATTACGGATGACCAGTATGTGTTCGGTCTCTTCTAATGTTGTAAAATTTATGTTTTCAAAAACGTCGGGCTTTGTGGCCCATGTTTCATGCCATAAGCCGCTGCACTTTTGCCAATTGACAGCTGAACCCGTAGGCTCGCAGTAGCCTTTCACTTCACAGACTGCTGCTGTGATGCTATCCTTATCTTAAAAAAAAAAAAAAAAATAGGGACATCATCGGCATAGGACTGGAGTTTGGTTTGACCTCTATATTTTGTAACGAAAACCCACTAATACTCGCATTATTTATTATAGTTCGACAAAAGGGCTCTAATTAAATACTAAACAACAAATGCGATAGCGGACTGACGAATCCGCAGAAATTCTCGATGTTGCTTTCCCGTTAATTATAATCTGTGTTGTACATCCCGTATATACCATTTGTACAAACTTTCTTATGACTTTTCCCACTCGTACATGATCTAAGACTTTATATAGGACGGTATGTTGCACTCGGTCAAACGCTTTCTCCAGATCAATCTGGAGAATGGCAACCTTATCAAGTTGAGCATCACACAACTCTAATACACTTCTCGCAATGTGCACGTTCGTTAAAATAGATCTACCTCGGATACTACAGGTCTGGTGATCCCCTACTATGTCGCAAATTACATTCTGTAGTCGTCGGGCGATAACTTTCATTAATACCTTATAGTCGACGTTTCCTAAAGCAATAGGTCTGTAGTTCTTAACATTTCTTAATTTGTGGGCATCATCCACTTTAGGAATAAGGACAGTATGGGTATTTAGAAAGGAAGGCGGTAACTTTTCTGGCTCATTCGACTCGTTTATTACGTCATGCAGACGCGCAGAAATATCGTGTTTAAATTTTTTGTAAAATGCCGCAGTTAATCCGTCAGTACCCGGAGCTTTTTTTTGTTGCCAGTTCTTCAATCGCCTTCTCGATCTCTGCGACTTTTATCGGTTCTTCTAATTTTTCTGTTATCTCTTTTTCGAGATGAGGCATCACTACTAGGTATTTTTCAAATTGCGCGTCGCTGCCGTGTTTCTGTTGCTGGAAGAGATTACTATAGTATTCAATAAATGCTTTTTCTATAATCTCCGGTTGACTACTTGGTAAGCCTTCGTATTATATTTCGGCAATGTTGTTTTCCTTTACATGCTTAGCTTCGTCACTTAAGGCGGCGGTCCCACGGCCCCAACTATAATACCGGTGGCAGCTCTGCTAACGCTCCTGTTTGCTGTGCAAATGTCGCGTCTGTGTGCGTGTTACGTGTTTCGCTCTTTTTGCAAATAAATAGCCAATTCATCATCACTCTTTTAGTGCAAAATCTGATACGCATTTTTCAAAACTTAACGCACAATAAGAAAACAAAAAGTGCAAGTTTTGATATTTCCAAAGACATACCTCTACGCATTCCAAGTTTCTAGACTTACAATGCATCCAAGACGCGTTCTTATTTTTTTATTGAATAGAAGAAGGACTCGTCTAGTTCCGTGCATACGTGTTTTTGTTAATTAGCACGCTCACATTTTTTAATATTTATTCAAAAAGAGCCTTTTTTATGTGATTTTGAAGTCTAGTAACTCAGTTTCACATCATAACGCAGCAACGACATTTAAGGGCATGCTTGTGGTAAGCATAGGAACTCAGAATACAAAATATTAGAAGTGCAATGCCAGCCGTTTTCTTGTAAACACAACTTGAAAATGGTAAAATTTCTAAAAATTCCCTTAAAGGGGCCCTCCAACAGTATTTGAGCGTCTACTTTTTTTTGCGGTTTCTCCACGCTAGTGGTCCCGGAAACCCAGTGGACAACGAAAGAGTTTAAAAATATTAGCGCATCATATTTTAATTTGACAACTCGGAAACACCTCCTCCGACGGTGGCGCCGCGAGGTGCCGAATGCGCGCGCATAACGGCGCTCCCTTTCACAATACGTCACATTCACTGGGTTTTGTGATTGGCGGGAGCCGTCCCAGAAATTCTGAAGCGGAATAAAGTATATCACACGTTAATCGTCATTATTTCTCTAAAAAGTCGTTTTTATAGAGCTAATAAAGTTGCAAATTAAAGTTCAAAAAGGGCGAAAACAACGCCTCGTCGCTCATGCGCGCCTCCCAGCGGCGGAGTACCTCCTACTCGCCGAGGCAGCCGAGGCGGCTCCGGTGGCGGAGTTGCGGGAGACCATCCTTCCGCGGCTGTCGAAGCGGACTGAGGCAGAGACGCGGCGCTTGCGTGGTGTGTCCTCGTACGGTGCGACGCCCAGCTCCGCACTCCTTTTCAAGAATTCGGCGCTCAAAATCCGATAAGCCCGGTAAATTCATCGATGATGGCAACCCGATTCCAAAGCTACGATGGTTGCAGCGAGGCCTAATGGCCGACCGGGCCGACGGGCTATCAACCAATCGCTAAACTGTTTCATTTTACGTCATGAAGCGCAATGTTTTGCTTATTTAAAGTTGTTTTCTGCAATATTTAATTTGCTAATAACTCACAAAATATTCCGAATTTCTGTAATATTTTTTTCCCTCGGTGTTCCTGCTTTCATGGAGCTCCGTTTCAGCGCGAACTTCAAACCAGTCAAAAAATTGTTGGTGGGCCCCTTTAACGCGTTCTTGGTTTTCTCAGACAGCGTTCTGGCATCTGACCTGATTTGTTTTTAATTGTATGCTAGAGGAACTGAGCTGGTTCACTAGAAGCGTGATTTTTTCGTATTCATATTCAGATTTGTTTAAAATATGTTTAAATCATGGGACTATTTTGAAGCTCGACTCTGTACGCAAGAAACCGGTTTCAAAGAAGAGGGCAGCTATTTAAGCAACAATTCTTCAATTAGTGCTTTTCTCGTTTTAATTAAAATCACTTTCTATGATTGTAATTTTTTTAAAGCATACTAATTGTCCTAAATAATAAAAAGAACCTATGCTGTAGCAGACGACGCGCACTTGCGCCATCTTTTGAAAGGTGGCTGAAATTCGAGGTTGAGAAGTTCAGGAAAAGTGGCGCTGGGGGATTCTGTCCCTTATGCAGAGGATTCTTTTCTCAAACCCGCACGCCCGCACAGGAAGGCATGGAAGACCCACTAAATATGGGAGAACTAATCGAGGCAATCTACACGGCGAAGACCGGTAGTGCTCCTGGCCCGGACGGGGTAACGTACCAAGCCCTCAGAAACCTACCGGAAGAATCGAAGCAGAAACTTCTCGACAAGTACAACACAGTATGGGAAGAGGGTAGGCTACCGAGAGCCTGGAAACTCTCGTGGGTCACCCCAATACCCAAGCCCGGCAAACTGCTTGATAGCATTGAAAATATGAGACCTGTATCTCTAACATCTAATATCTGCAAGACGATGGAGAAAATCGTGCTCAGGAGGATACAATGGTACTTGGAAAAACACGAATGCCTGGATCCCCGGCAAACGGGCTTTCGCGAAGCAATGGGGACACAAGACAGCCTCAGGTTGCTATATGAGGAGGTGCTGGCCGAAAAAGACAAACAAGACCCACGGCTCGTGGTCGCCCTGGACATACGCAAGGCGTTTGATTCAGTGCCGCACTGGGCAGTCGTCCGGGAGGCAAAAGCATGCGGCATCCGTGGAAGAAATCTGAACTTCATTCGAGACTTCCTGCGCGACAGGAGGTTCCAGGTGAAGATCGGAGGCACCATGGGCCCAGAAACGCCAATTAAAAGAGGAGTGCCACAGGGGGCAGTTCTATCGCCGACCCTTTTCAATATGGTAATGGCGGGTCTCCCAGCTCGGCTTCGAGTCATCGAAGGGCTGGGATTCACTATCTATGCGGATGATGTGACGCTCTGGACCCGAGGGGGATCCCTGGGGGAACAAGAGAGCACGATGCAGCGGGGCATAGATGAAGTAGCCACCTACCTGGCAGAAGTGGGCATGGAAGCGTCATCAGAGAAAACGCAATATATGATGGTCGCTCGCCCTAGGGACCACAGGAAAGGAATAGCAGGCTCAGTACGGCTGGAACTCAATGGACAAGAAATCGGCAAAAATCCACATATCAGAATCATTGGAGTCACCTTTGAGCAGACGGCAAGAAGCACGAGATGGATCCCGGAGATGGAAAAGGCGTGGGCTCAGGGTCTGAAGCTCATAAAGAAAACAACAAGTAAGTCCTGGGGAGCAGATGAAAAGGCTCTACGTATCCTCATAGAGGCCCTTCTCACGTCACGAGCACTGTACAGTTGCAACTGGCTGAATCTCAACCAGACGCAGTGGAAGAAACTCGAGAGACTTAACAACCAATCCAGGCGAGTAGTCACGGGCCTTCCCAAATACACACCACTCGAAATGCTAGAAAAGGAAGCACAAATGAACAACATAAAAGACAGGGCCGAAACCCAAGCAATCGCTCAGTTTCAAAGGCTAGAGCGCACTAAACATGGACGTAGATTCCTGCAAGACCTGGGATACGAGACAAGCAACAAGCCGCCATTAGAAGAGGCGCTACCGCCGAGGCGGGACGAGATGATAACGGATCATCGGCCTCTACCTCAAGTTCTCAACCAAGGGAAGAGGGCTAGAGCCGCTAAGATGCACGCGGCATGGTGCGAAACACATGCGCCAAACGAAGAAGTGCGGTACACCGACGCCGCAAAGAACGGTGACAAAGTGACATCGGCTTGGCACGACGCAAGGAGAGGCAGGACACAAACCGAATCACTACCGTCGGGCACGACGGTGAGGGAGGCCGAATTGAGGGCGATATTGGCGGCGGCCCAGGACATCGTAGGAAAGAGCGCGACGGCACCTCACGCCAGAATTTTTACAGACTCGCAAGCAGCGATTAACGCAACACGCAGCAGCAGACCAAGGGGCCGGACAATAAAAAAGATTAAGAAAGTGGCGACGGAGCTTCGCATACGTGGCACCGACCTGCACATCACATGGCTTCCCGGGCACAGCAAAATCCCCGGGAATGAGAGGGCACACAGGGCCGCAGCGGAAGAAATATTCCACGGCTCCGCGACTGGCCCGACCTCTCATTCTGAAACGAATAACACGGTAGACCCTGAGGAACAGGCTGAACTTGCCAGGCAGGCGAGGAAAGCCTACCTCAGAGCGTTGCTGCCGTCACAAGAAGACAACATGCCAACGAGCTATACCAGATGGGAAGCTGTCCGAGTCCGACGGATCAGGACCGGAACAGCATTCACACCGGCCAAACAAGCGAGCTTCGGGCTCGTCGACCTCGAGGGCTCCAGATGCAAGGCCTGCGCCGGGAACAATACAGCCACACTACGCCACCTCCTCTGGGACTGTGCAGGCCTGGAACGGCTGAGGAAGAAAGCGATCCAATCTCTTCGGGAAGAGGAAAGACCGGCGACGCTTGAGGAGTGGTCCCGACCCCAGGGAACACCGCAGCACAGAAAAGCAATCCTCGATTCCCTGATGAGCTACATCAGGGAGACGGGGACCCATCATCACATTTAATAATTTTTTTTTTTTTCACATCATTCATTTCCTTTTTCCCCTAAACCACCATGCCCCCCCCCCCTTTCCTGTCTCAGGCCACCCACCAAGACAGCCGAACCACTCATCTCATCAATAAACATAATTCAACAACAACAACAACAACTGATAGAGTGGGCAGGACACCCCTCGAGCGAGCCGTTCCATGTTGCGCCACGTGACTAGCTTAGTTTCAGCGAATGCCACCAGTCTAGCGCTCCCCGGAGAAAGCCGCACGCTAGCGCGTTATAGACAAGTGTGATTAACACTGTACATAAGAGACAGCAGCAAGAGCCAGGCGAGCAGAAAGCAAGCCGCATCGATGGAATCAACGCCGACACTCAAGTCACGGATTGAAGACAGCAAGCGATAAGTACACCGTCATCTACCGCTTCAAATGGCCGGGTAGGAAGGATTGACGAGTACGATGAGAAGGCGCAAGCGATTTGAGCATTTTGTAGTCGCGAACGATGTCAAGGTTGATAAGAAGCTAGCCGTGTTTCTTTTTTTAACCGTAATAGGAGCTCAAGCGTACGAATTCGTACTCCAGACTCTTGCTTCTCAAGAATCATTACAGTTCGAAAAGCTCGGTTATCACAGAAAGGTGCAAATTTAACCGACGGGTGCAAGAGGTACAAGAGGCCGTCGAAGACTTTATTGTAGCCTTAAAGCACCTGGCAACGGAAGTGTGATTACGGACCGTCCTTGCAAGAGGCTCTTCGTGGCCGACTCGTGGCAGGATTAAGACGTGAAGAAACACAGCGAGCGCTGTTCGCGGAGGAAAACTTGACTTTCGAGAAAGCAGGCAAGATTGCATTGGACCGTGAACTCGCTGCTAGACACACAGCGTTGCTGCAAGTCAGCGATAAAGGTGCGTCGCTGCATGTGATAAAGTCAAGGCCGAAAGATAACGGCAAGAAACTAAGTAAAGCTAGGAAAATCAGCCAAAACCGAGGTCTTGTGAAAGATGCGGTAGAGCACATTCGGCAATCGAAGGCTGGTACAAGAATGCCGTTTGCCATAGCTGCTCTAAGGTAGGACATTTACAGAAGATGTGCCCAAATGGAAAGAAAGCGCTCCCCAAGAGTGGCAACGTGGTGGACTTCTCAGAGGCAGAGTCTGAACTGGACATCTACCACTGCGTTAACCTGGTGCACTCGGGTTACGAAATGAACGTCAACGTAGAAGATCAGGACGTTTGCATGCAAATTGGCACCGGAGCTGCTGTTACTGTAGCTTTTTAGAGTTCTAGAAGAAGCGTTTCCCCATGTCAAGTGTGAGCCAACTCAGGTAGCCCTGAAAACTTATACGCGAGAGAGTATACCGCTTAAGGGGCAATGTAAGGTCACTGTGACGTACGGAAGCCAGTTGATAAAGTCGCCCGTGATCGTGGTTAAAAATGAAGGCAAGGAAATGCCCGCGCTCATGGGGCGCAATTGGCTGGAGAGGCTCAAACTTCACTGGACAAGTGTTATGTCATTGTCGCATCTTACGACGGTAGACAGTGTGGAAGCTTTGCTAACAAAGTTCCCGAAAGTGTTTTCTAATTAGCCTACCATAATAAGCAACTATCAAGTGAAAGTTGTTTTAAAGCCAGACTTCAGGCCAGTTTTTTGCAAACCAAGGCCCGTGTCATTCGCATTATGCGATAAGGTTGAAAAACAGTTAACCGATCTTGAGAGAAGAGGGGTAGTGCGCCGAGTGACCCAATGTGATTGGGCTACACCGGTGGTCGTAGTGCACAAGAAAGACGGTTTGCTAAGATTGTGTGGCGATTACAAAGTAAACGTACATCCCGTGCTAAATACAGATTACTATCCACTGCCTCGACCCGAAGATTTGTTTACCGCCATTACGGGGGGCAAAGTGTTTTGTGTGCTGGATCTGTCTGCTGCGTATCAGCAGGTGCTGCTGACTGCCGAGTCACGACCACTCTTGACCATTAATACACACATGGGGTTGTTTGAGTATCAACGCCTACCATTTGGTGTGACCAGTGCACCAGCAATCTCTGCGCCAGTCACAGACTGTCAAAAGACACTGTAACGTGTCTTAAGTCGGCTGAGGGATCACAACGTCACTTTCAAACTGGAAAAATGCAGCTTCTTTGAAAGCGCCGTGACTTATCTTGGTCACAAAGTGAGTGCCGACGGGATTGATCCCACTGAAGCCAAAACGATGGCTATCACTGAAGCGCCCGAGCCCACCTGCGTCACGGAGCTAAAGGCGTATCTGGGGATGTTGAATTTTTATTCGAAGTTACTAAAGAACGTTTCGTGCGTAGCAGAGCCTCTTTATCGGCTTCTAAAAAAGGGGCAAAAGTGATCGTGGACGCGGCAGTGTAGCGAAGCCTTTGCTGCTACGGAGCAGTTGCTTGTTAACAGCCAAGTGCTCACATTTTATGACGTAGAGAATTCAATTGCATTGATTTGCGATGCGTCATCCTACGGGCTTGGTGCTGTCATTTGTCACATTACATCACATGGAGAAGAGCGACCGGTGGCATTTGCGTCGAAAACTCTAACCTCAGCAGAAAAGAACTATGCACAGTTTGAGCGGCAAGCTCTAGCATTGGTGTTTGGTTTTAAGAAATTCTACCGTTACTTGTATTGGAGAGAATTCATTCTCTACACAGACCATCAGCCACTCCTCGGAATCTTGGGGCAGGACAAGTCAGTGCCTACCTTGGTCGCTGCCAGAATGCAGAGATGGGCGGTTCTGCTCTCAGCCTACAGGTTCAAGCTTAAGTATCGAAAAGGAAAAGACGTTGAAGTGGCGGATGCTTTGTCTAGACTGCCGCAACCAGTAACTATGGCTGAAGAGCCGGCTGAGTGCCTTTTAAGTTTTGACAGCACTCCTGACCACAGAGGACATTGCAAATGCGACTAAGCGTGATTTGATTTTGTGTCGCGTGAAAGAGTTTGTTTTAAACGGTTGGCCTTTGCAGTTCCCAGACGACCTAAAGCCGTATTACGTACGTCGTGACGGGTGGTCTTTCGAGCAAGTGTACGTTACCTGGGGCCCAGGGGTGGTTCTACCGGAACAGCTAAGGTCAAGTTTCTTAGCGTTACTGCATTAGGACCACCCTGGAACAAGTCGGATGAAAACCCTAGCCAGGAGTTTTGCATGGTGGCCTGGATTAGACCACGCAGTAGAAATCTACGTACGCGAGTGTCTCATTTGCCAAGCAGTCCAGAACGCTGCCCCACCTCTATACGTTGCGGCCATGGAGCTATCCGACAAAGTGTTGGCAGCCTGTACATGTTTTTCTAGTGCTGGTGGACGCTTTTTCGGAATGGATTAATGTGTGGCCGATGTCTTTCACAACCACTACCAGAACAATCGATAAACTTCGGAGTGTGTTTGCGGCCTACGGTTTCCCGCAAGAGCTGGTTATTGATAACGGCCCACAGTTCATTTCGGAAGAGTTTTCCGATTTTTTAAATGCTAACAAGATTAAGCATGTGAAAACACCTCCCTATCACGCTGCTTCTAACGGCGCCGCAGAGCGTCTTGTCCAGACAACAAAAAAAAAAAGGCGTTGCTAAAGCAGTTACTAGATGAAGAGCTCACGGGAGTGAAACATTCCTTGCTGGAGTGTTTAGATAGTTACTTAAGGGGGCACTGACACTCCCAAAGGTCATATTTTTTAGAGTCTAAAAATATTTAAGTTGTAGTCATAAACACGCAAAAAAAAAAAGAAACTTAACGCGAAAAAAAATTATCTCCGCGCGCGCGCCTTTTTATTTTTGGCGTTTTTCTCTACCTCTTCTTATCTCCTCGCTTCTTTTGATCGGTGACGTCAAAAATCATGTAATTTAGAAGCTTTGTAGGTGACATTTCTATAACATTTAATAACGGCAATCGGAAAACATGTTTTTTTCACGCAATTGCGAACGCACTACGGCCCCTCTTTTTGATATACCAAAAATCAGACTCCGGTGTGATGTCGCTTCCTGGATTTGTATCCTCCCTCGGAAAACTTGCGCTCGAGCAGAGGATGCTCGGTGCGTCGGCGAAAGAAACCGGTTTTTTCCCAGTCCGCCGGCGCTTCGGGTCGCGGTGGCAACGGCGCTTTGCTTTGTAGCGTGGAGCGGAGGTCCGAGAGAAAGTCGACTCGCAGGAGACCGCAAAATTTGACGTCACTGCACTGGCGCGGATCGAGCGGGAACTTCAAAATCAGCATTTGGAAATTGTTTTTTTTTTACTTCACAAATACTGAATTCCTAAGTTTCGACTTTCGAGGGTAATGTCCCGGCATCGTTTTCAATGGTTTCGGACAATAATAAAACAAGATATATGATTTTGATGTGTCAGTGCCTCTTTAATAAGCTATCGAAACACGAACAACAGTGTCACTGATCGTACTTCTGCCGAAATGTTTCTGAAACGCCAACCGCGAGTGAAACTTTCATTGCTGAAACCAAGTTTTGTTGACGCCATGCGTGATAAGCAGAATCAGGTAAGAGCGAAGGGATATTTAACGAGTTGCAGACCGAACTTTTGCCGTATGTAATCTTGTGCTGGTAAAGACTGTGCGAGGTGAGGAAGTTTCTTGGGAAGAAGGTGTTGTTATTCAAGTTGTCAGTGATGTGACCAATTTAGTGAACATTGCACAGCACGTGAGGTTGACACACGCCGATCACATCAGGCCTCGCTTCTCAAGTCAAGGGGCCAGACTTCCTCTGGCGGCTCCTGCTCCGCCCACCGCCGAGCTGCAGCCTCCTGTCCTACCAGTCGCTGCGCCCTCAGTGTCGGTGCCAACCGATCCAGCGACGGCACCTACCACTAGTTCGCCGGAACGGCCGCTCCCATCGCCCGATGCTACTAGAACGTCAGCACCTTCACCGGCCCAAACCTCGGAGCAGCCAAGTGTGCGACGAAGTGCGCGTGCAAGTCGTCCACCTGACAGATACCAAGCAACGGACTTCCGAAACTGATGTGCGGGGGAAGGAATGTTATAGCGTGACGTAGAAATTTACTATGTGCTGTATCGCTGACCAGCTGGCGCGTGCCGTGCGAGACCATTATCTGTATATAGAGTCTATTCAGATGCTGAGTCATCACCCACAAATATGGCCGCTAACAAAACGTTTATTCGTGAGCTCTGCGGAATACAAAATAAGACAAAACAAACTCGCCAATTAGATAACCGCATTTGCTTCTGGCGGCCATGCTTGTGTGTAGTGACTCGACATTAAAAAGAACTCTGACGTCATATGAATAGACCCTATAAGCGCTGCCCTTAAAGGGCACATGAAAGGATTTTAACATCGAGAGAACGTGCACCTTATTACCCTTTTTTTGTTTACTTTAGCACAAGGACCATAAAACACGACCACTTCTCTCGAAATGTCGCGAATGCGCTGCGTAACCGCAAAAACATAAAGGATCTGTTTCTTGACTTGACTTCACGTACGGCGGCCATAGGAACTAACTTTGTGACGTCACGGCGGGTGCGGTTATTGAGATCGCTTTTGAACAAGTATATTCTCAGTTTAATGGTAACGTTTAGAAATGATTTCGTTCCAATATAAACAAATGAATCGAAAGTTTTATATTCTTGATCAGTACGCGCAGTTTTCGCAGCGCCATCTATCCGGAGTAAGTCAAAGCATCTCCTCCCCGCTGTTCCGCTGCCTAGCAACATTGGCTGGCTGCACCGGACAAGCGGTGTGATCAAAGCGATATAAAAACCACGTTTCGGCAGCTGCGTGGTTCGTTTTCTTTCTCGTGCGCCTGGTTCGCCTGCCTGCAACTATAGACCATTCTAAAAAAGAGCGTGTGGCCGGTGCCATTTTGAGTGTTCGTGCGTATGGCGCGTTCTTTGCTCGCTTTCTGAAGCGAAGAACACGCACGTGCTGGACTGTGAAGATCGCACGTTGGACTGTGATTTTGTAAACATTGGAAAGGTGGCCGGTGCCATTGTGAGCGTTCGTGCGTATGGCGCGTGCTTCGCTCGCTTTCCGAAGCGACGAACACGCACGTGCTGGGCTGTGAAGATCGCACGCTGGACTGTGATTTTGTAAACATTGGAAAGGTCTATAGACAATTGCAAGCATGGCGCGCCACTGGTGCCCCATGCTTGCAAGCATGTGCAGCGTGCGCGTGAACGTAGCATTGGCAAGCTTGTAAACGCACGCTCTTGACCGCATGAGCAAAGAAATGGCGGCGGCCAGAATGCCCTGCTTGCAATCGTCTATACTCCGTTTCACCTTATGTTGTACCGCAGCAAAGGCTAGAAGCGCGAGCTCATAGCGTTGGCAGCTGCCCTTGGTGCACGAGAGCTTGTGCCGCCGAGGTGTGCCATAGAGCAAGGAGCTTGCGCTTGTAGTCTTTCCTGAGGAACAACACTAGATGAAACAGAGTATAGACCTTTCCAATGTTTACAAAATCACAGTCCAGCGTGCGATCTTCACAGCCCAGCACGTGCGTGTTCGTCGCTTCGGAAAGCAAGGAAAGCACGCGCCATACGCACGAACACTCAAGATGGCACCGGCCACACGCTCTTTTTTGGAAAGGTCTATAGGAAGTATTCACTGGCGGCCATAGCTGTGTGCGCGACTGCTGAGCGCGTGCTGATGGCTAGCTTCCAGGGTTCTTTTGCAACGTGCATTCCACACCGTCAAAATGGCCGGTCTTAGCAGCCTATTAATGGGGAGAGAGGGGAGAGTCTGCTCTCGCTGTAGCAACGTCCACAGCGCTAATGAGAGGACAAGACCGGAAGCCGTGTACCCCACGGCGCGTCATGCGCACGTGACCCGGGAAACATTGTGTGAGTTAAGGGGCATCCCCAAACGTCATCTTATTTGGCCGGAAGTCCGAAAATCGTTTCATGGGTCCTTTAAAGGGGCGGTGCAACGATATTCAATTGGGATGTTTTTCACTTTACACGAGCTTACTGGCACTAGTGGGACTCAAGGATACTCGCACGCAACGCCACTGACCAAGAAACTCCTTTGTTGCGCTGTAATTTCGAGGACAAAACCGAGTGTTTTCATTCAATCTCTCCTTCGCAAAACCTGATGACGTAGCTGGGCGGTAGCAGTACCGCCCAGTGACGATATTTGAATGCGGCTCATAGATTGGACCCGAGCATGGCGTGGACACTCGATTTGGGCTCGTGATAATCGATTGCTCGAGAAGCATTCGGGTAGTGGCCCGTGTCCCATCGCTGCAATGACGACAATAGCCGAGCCATAACAATGTCTGGAACTCAGCGCGTGTCCTGTACTTTGCCAACCCCAGCGCGTGGCTATGATCAACATTGGCGGCATATAATCGGCTCCAGATCACGTGGCCGCTTGTTCTGGCTGCGAGTTGAGGGGGTGAACGCTGCTGGTTTTTCTTTAATTTTTTACTAGGACTCCTATTGCGTGGGGTGAAAAACGAACGAGTATTTCACAGGTCATTAACGTCAGGGATCCGTTCTAACCGGTATTTGCGCAAAATTCAAAAATCGTTGCATCGCCCCTTTAAAATAAACCCACGCTCTTGTCTGTTGGAATGCTGTCGTGACAAATTAGTTAATGTTCATGCCTGGTTCCTTGGCGCTCTTATGAAAAGAAAAGCAATCTCAATGGCTGCGGAGCTCGCCACGGCCTGCATTTCTTAGGTTGTCGATGAATGTAACCAGGGCAGGGTTGCGGATAGAACCAACACCATCTAGAATAATGAAGGCCTCCGAACTCCATGGAAGTTGTCCTCCATAGAACTTCATCACATATATTAATGCGAAGAATTCGAAAAGGATTGAGAAATAACAGTCGTCAATTGGTACAAACAGATGTAAAATTGATTTAAAGCCAATAAAATCAAAATAAATAAAGTAGTGTACAAAAAACAAATAGTTTTTTAAAGAAAAAGCTTTTTCTGAAAGAAAAAAAGTTAGCCGAAACCACACGGAACCACCACCAAGGAAATGAACCGAATCAGCCGCATTTGTTTTCTATAAATAAATAAAAAGTTTAATACTTTAAACTTTTAACAAAGAGACATTGCTAAATCTTAGAAAAAAAAAACAAATTATTACTATGTAATATAACACCTAAGACTGTTGTGGAAGAAATTGGAAACTTTTTAGTAGAAGAAACAACCACAGAAAGGGACAGTCTCAGGTGTTATATGACATGATTAGCTATCACCAGCTCGCCTGCACACTCGCTGTCTTTTCAAATTATTATTAGCGGCCTTGATATTTTGTTGTCTTCTCTTCGTTTTTTTTTTTCTTTTTGTTCTCCTCGTTTGTTTTTTTTGAGTCATGTTGAGGTTCCTTCCTTGAATTCGGATGTCGCCCTTTCCCTTCAGTATCCCTGTTGGAAGTGGTATTTTGTTAAAAGTAATTGCCCTCGTATTACCTGCCGCGCTCCAACACCGAGCAATATCCCTTGCACATGCTGGCTACCCGCGGACAACCAAAACGAAAGCTCTTATGAAGCAAAACGTTTCGTTTCTACAACAAGACAGCATAGCGCAGGCAACTCTAAAGAACTGCATGGTATGCCAGGCCACTCAAGCAATGACAGGCTGAACCCGTCGCTATTTCAGCAAAAACCAACCAGGCTTGGGGAGCTTTCTCACTTGATTTTGGAGAACCGTTCCCTAGCGGAAAATACAATAGATGATGCTTCGCGATATCCTAACATAAAGATAATATCATCACTCGCGTCCTTAACAGTAAATAACAATCTTATGAAGATCTTTAGTATTTTTGGAATCCGGAAAATTGTCAAGATGGGCAATGGACCTCCATTCCAGAGCCAAGATTTCAAAACTTTCGAACAGTCATTAGGATTCCGCCATCCCCTCATAACGCCGTGCTGGCCACAAGCTAATGGTGAAGTTGAGCGGTTTATGCGCACGCTCAAGAGATTCATACAAGCGACGACACTGGAAAACAACACTTGGACCACCGAGTTGAGTAAGTTCTTTATGGCTTATAAGGCAACTCCTCAATCTACAGCAGAACAAACACCCTTTGCATTACTTTTCGGACGACCCATGGGCACTACCTGCTTCCAGATTCAACGGACAACAACAACGCTGAACAGCAGATGTGGCGACACAGATTTTACAAATCGCAAAAAAGAGAAGATCTACGCAGATGAGCACAGACACGCAAGAACTCGCACCCTCAAGATCGGGGGTTTTGTTATCTGTAAAGAAAATCAGACAAATAAGCTGACTCCTCCGTATTACCCCAAGCCATACATGGTCACCGAGATCAACGGAGCATGAATCACTGCACGATGGTGTCAACCAACTATCACTAGGAACTCTAGCTTTTTTAACTTTTTTCCTGCTACTACAAGTCCAAGTAGAAATGATGAAATCGATGACACAGATGCCACAAGGTTCACCACCAACCCATACGAAATTGACGCTGATAACACGCCTCAAAACCACCAAGCTCCTGAACCTGATGAACGCCATTACGTAAAGTGGGGAGAAAAAGAGTAGCTACCCGCTGAAGCACCGGGTCCCTCAGGTGCGGGACGACCGTTTCGTACAAGACGCCTACCAGACAACGTCAGTAACTAACTAGAATTCATATCTACCAAAATTGTTTTCACTCCTTGGCGGGAGTGATGTAGTGATGGGATTTTGGTGATAGATTGGGACATAGAGGGAGAGGAAGTAAGGGTGGAGAAGAGGGATGCATCGCCATTGCTTGGCTTCAGTCTCTGCCCCTTTTCTGACCTTTATTCACTACTTTAACAACTCTACAATATATGCGTTCGTTGTGGAAACTCAATCAAAACACCCCACCGTCGTCGTCTTCGTTCTTTCGATGAGGCATGGTAATGGCCTGTCTTTAGCCAGCCAGATTCAACCAGCCAAGTTTCGGCCAAGTTATTGTAGTCCATCATAACCAAGTCTAACCAAGATAGCCAAGTTCCCCCCTTACCCACCCCGTTGCCTACTCAGATAGCTGTGCTGCCAGAACCAAAGATGGCAAAATTACTTTAAATGGTAATTAAATTACATTACTAATTCCTTTCTGGAAACAAAAAATATAACTGAATTTTATTACAAATCCGCATACTAAAAGTAATGACATTACGTTACAATTACTTTCCAAAGGTAATTAAATTACTTTGGCATTACTTTTCATTGCCTTGATGCAGTAATTCGTGCTCATTTTATTTACAGTATATGTACAAACATTCACGAAAGAAGCGTTAAACATAATTGATCTCTTCTTCTTTAGATGTGACTCAAAGGCAGTTTACTTACCGGTTTCGCTGTTCGCTTAACAGTGAATGTCCTTACTAAAAGGTTGATATGTTTCCGTCTTCCTGCTTTAGAAGAAGTTATAGTTCGTGTCCGTTTTCTAAGTCGGGCCATGGGAGCTCGTTCTTACAAGGCGTCGTCACGTGAAACGTTTCCCTTCCGCCTCGGACGCAATGTAATCCTACTCTCCCAAGAACACTAGATGACATATTCCCGGTCATTCCTATCAAGAGGTATTGTCCAAACACCCGAAGAGCCCAAGTTATTGCGCGTTGTCACACAAGGGTGCTGAATATTTGCAAGGCAGAAGCATTGCCAGTTGAGAAAAGGGAAGGTGCAAGCTTCCTAAAATTGCACTTTCCCAACAAAAAGGGGGCGATATCTTCTCGTAGGCCTATCGCCGAATAAATTTCCCAAAGAAAGGCAGCAAGGCATACCACGCGCGGCGCATGCTTTGCTCGATTCCCGTCTTTTGCGACTACGAAAAGCACCTTTACATAACAAAGGCCAAGGTACGCACGAAACGTTCTGGAGTCTTGGCAAGGCATTTTGAGATTAACTATTAATTCTGGTCGTTTGCTGTTCACGATGGTCGAAACTTACGGTTTGACCTTGCTTGACAAAAAGCAAGAAATCTGGGGATCTGTTTTTCCTGTGTTAAAATGTGTTGACCTCACTGGTGATGTGCCCTTCGCCTGTTGGTCGAAAAGCCGTTCATCCCTGAGCTGACAGTGCGGCGGAAGCTACGTGTTCGTTGGAACAGTCAGGCACGTATCCAGGGGGGAGGCCCATGGGGCCCGGGCTACCCCGAAATCTTCCATTTTGCTGGGACCTCCTCTCCCCCCTCCCCCTCATACAGCATTTTGTCATGGGCGGGCCCCCCCCCCCCCCCCCCCCCGAAACAAAATCCTGGCTACGTGCCTGGGAACAGCCATACGTATATCGTTCGCCAAGTAACCACGCTCTCGTTCATTCCGAGGGGCAGAGAAAGTAAGGTGGTTGATCGGTTTTGGTGAGTTCGTAGCTCCTACCGCACTGTCAGCTTAGGGATGCACAAAGTATAGTATCGTCGAGATTACATGACGCCGTGAATCTCTCTTGCCTGAAGTTCGTGAGCCGTGGTGGCTTTCCAGCGATGTCTTTACACGTAAGCTTTTGTCATTCGCCTTTCCAGCCCGCCTTTGTGCGTCTGTCGAGTTCACAGTACGAAGCTTTGCGCTCGGATGACCTTCGTTTATTTGCTCTGATGTCTTTCACGACATTTCACCATGCAAAATAATTGTTATCTTTGTTTTAAAGCTCGCATACAACCTTTCTCATTTGGAACAAAAGTAATTTCAAAAGTAATTAGTAATTTTCTCGAAATTACTGCCTAAGGGTTAGTCATTATATTACTAAATTACAAGCATAAAATTAATTTATAATATTGCTCATTACCACAAAAAGTGACTTAATTACTGTAATTGCTGGTTCTGGCCAGAGATGAAATAGCGGCTGAATACCAGAACCAGCCGGTTGAAATACCGTCTCGTTCTGGCTTTCATTACAGTACTGGCATTACTGTAACGAAGTTACAGTAATTAAGTTACTTTTTGTGGTAGTGAGTGATGTAATCAACTTTTTTAAGCCCCTAGACGACTTCGTCGGCGCCGGAATTCTCAAGATGGCGGAGCCCTTAAAGAAAAGATCTGTGGAAGTTGGCAAATCGAAACTGAAACCTTGGCCAAAAAGTACCCAAGATACTTAGCGCGACACTATGCCGCTAGGATCGCTTCGATTTTGCAGCAGGTCTATTGGGCCAACACCTCCTAGACAGTTTTAAAGCCTGCGCGTTACGTCACATGACGTCACGTCCGGGGTCCCCCACGGCCGCCGATTGGATGCGAGTGCCGCGTCAGCGCTCAAGTGGGACTATGACAGGAAACGAGCCCCACGCGAACGCTGACGCCGCAATCGCATCCAATCAGCGCCCGTGCCGGACCCCCGGACGTGACGTCATGTGACGTAACGCGCAGGCTTTGCTGTCTAGGAGGTGTTGATTGGACCCGAGCCCGTTGTCGAGCTTCCTTCGATGAGTTGATTGGGCACGATGCGAAGCCGAGCACCAACGCAGAACTCGTTTCCAATGTGTGTCTTCGCTCGCTCTCAGTGCGATGACGTCAAAATTCTAGTGCACGGGCTTATAGGGGGTATTCACTGGACGCCATATTTGAGGTTACTGTTTAGAGCGCATGCTCAGAACGAGTTCACATTAATAGGCTGCGAAGACCGGCAATATTGATGGTGTGGAGTGAACGTTGCAAAAAGAACTGCTGGAAGCTTGCCTTTAGCACGCGCTCAGCAGTCGCGCACACAGCAATGGCCGCCAATGAATACTCCCTATAGGGACATTTAGCAAACCATTGCCGTGTTTCGCGTGCTGCACTACCGACGCCTTTGAAGAATGCTTTTAATTGCGTGCCCCGTGCTCACGGTATACCACCCAGGCGCGCCTAAAAGAACACTTCAAAGGTTCCGGTAGTGCGTTACGCAGATCACGGTAACGGTTTGCTAAAAGCCCCTATTATTTTAGGTGGTGTTAGATGGGGACGATGGTAAAGTCGGCGATGTCAAAAGCAAATTCTTTTTTTTTCTTCTTTTTCTTTTTTTTTCCGGGTAGCTTTTTAGATTTTGGAGGAGCTATCGTCGGGCGACTGACACGTTTGGATTATCCCTCATGTCTCTCACCAAAGTCCACAAAGCGTCGTTTTCCTTTTCATATCTTTAAAATGCAAGTCAGCGGAAACCGCTGACTTGCATTTACGCATTTTAAACTAATTGTGCACACTTTGCCCCCCCCCCCCCCCCCAAAAAAAAATAAAATAAATAAAAGGTAGTGTTTTTTTTTTTTCTTTAATTGCAAAATAAACTACGCATCGCCGAAGGCTCATTCTTCGCCACGTAGCGCTAGAGGTCCGAACCAGATGCGGGAGTTTCAGACCTAACCGTTGCCTTATTACGAAGTTATGAGTGATTTTCTGAAATCTTCAATAGGAAAATGGAGCCCGTTTTCGCCTGTTTTCGGTAAATGGCGCCATAGAACTCCATGTTTTCGAGATCTCGATCAGCCGCCACTCTCCAGGCATGCACACGTCAATGAAATAAAAAAAACTAAATACCGTTACTTGTTACTTACTCAAAAAGTAACTATGTACGTTGCTTTCTGCCGCGATTAAAACGGAACGCGTTGCGTCAACTTGAAAGTAACGCGTTATTTTCGCGTTATATTCAGGGCGTTTTGTTTATGAAGCAGTAGCCGCCTCCAATCTTTTACGGCGTTATTATTTCTTTTTTTTTTTTTACGCGTTCATTCGGGAATAATTGTGGCTAACAAATTCGGGGGTTTTACGTGCGAAACCTACGACGGGCATCTTGCACGCCCCAGCGGACGACTGAGGATTAATTTCGACCACCTGGGGACATTTTAACCAGGGTTGGGCAGTATCGCGATACAAATGTATCGCGATAGTATTTCAGAAATACATTTCGTATCTGTATTTCTGTATCGCGATACATTTTTTTCACCAGTATCTGTATTCCTGTATCGAAATACATTTTGAATGTTTCTTTGTATCGCGATACAATCAGGGTGAAATGTATTTCGTTACATTTCTTGAGAAATACTCCCCCCCACCCTAAAAAAAAAAAAAAAAAATCTGGACGCTTTTTATTTGTTTTTACTTTTTAGGGCACCACGTTTAAGGGGATGCTGTGGCATTGTTACCATGCTAACCAAGGTTCATTCCGATTCTCCAAACTATTTTTATGTGTCCTCTTCTCTCTTCTGAGAAGTGTCGCGTAGTCGGGAACTCGAACCAGGAAGCGTGCCAGGAGTGGAGTCAGAGCATCTTCTGCCGCAGGTCCTTAGGTAGGAATTTCTTGAGTCGTCGTTTGTTTTCATCCAGTGCCCGCTGCTAACCGTCTCTCTTGCCTTAGCGTACACAGTACACCCAGCCGGCAAAGCTGAGTCACAGTCCGTTGCAGCACGAGCCTAGCGGTGGTTGACTTGAAATAGTAGGATGACTCACGCAGTGAAGTTCAACACATATTCGAATGCGTCTGCGGCTGCACCCGTAATATTGCACGGCTCAAGGGTACGTCATCAGCCGACGTGAACGTGACCTGCCGCTCTGGTGACCCGAAACGCAGGAAGGAGGCCAGACGTGGCCTCGCTGTGCCGACCCAGACATCGTACACCTGCGACTTGTCTCGAGTGAGCTGTTTCTCGGAGAGCTCGCACCTGTGCCGGCAATATCTGGTCGCAATCCACGAGGTCTCTGTTTGGATGATGCTAGGCGAAACTATGAGGACTGTGATCCATGCGTCGGTGGCGGAGGGTCGGCAGGAAGGACCTTCATAACAGGGATGTTACCGTACCGTTTTTTCAACCGTAACCGAAGATAAGACATGTGTTCCAGGATGCTTCAGATGGTCTAGTATTCTAAAAAAATACAAACGACACTGCCTGCACGATCTTCAACGAGGTAACCTACAACGAAAGTACGCGTCGTCCTTTCGTACAGCAGCGTGGAAAAGTTTCATGTTTAAAGCCACACCTACAGATCAAGAATACCAGTTCATTCCACCGTGACGTCATGTGATCAATGTTGACAGGCTCGCGGTGACGTTTTGATGAGATTTAGGATGACATAGAATTTATTTAGAGGTCGAAGTATTTTCGCATCCCTCGTCAGACAGACAGGATGTCAGGGAAGGGACCGCGGTCAGCCCTTTTTTTTAAACCGTTTTTTTAACGTTTTTTTTTTAACCCACTGAAGATTCCTTATCGTCCGAAACCACTACCTTCAAGGCAAAGTGCCAAGCCTAAGGGAAAGTAATTTCGGGATCAAAAACTTCCACTTCCAGCTTCAAGCTTCATCTCATTTGGCGTCAAACAAATTTGAAAAATGTACCGCAGTATCAGTATTTCTGTATTTGTATTTCTGTCCCCCTAAAATGTATTCCTGTATTTGTATTTCCAAATACTTTTTGCCTCTATATAATATGTATTTCCGATACGTATCGCGATACACTTTTACAGATATATTTCAGTATCAGTATTTTAGCTACTATTTTAATGTATCCCAGTATTTGTATTTCCAAATACATTTTAGAGTATTTCTGCCCAACCCTGATTTTAACGGGCAACCGAAAGCTCGGTTACACGGCGCTTTCTCCGCAATAAGCCTCCGTCAGATTGCGCGCACCTCGGCCGGGATTCGAACCCACCACCTGGGGATCCGTAGGCCAGCAACTGTGGCTATAGTGACATACCGTGTACGCAGTTTTGTGGTAAATGTATTGTTTTCTCGTCGTGCAAATTACAGGCACAACCTGGGTGAAAGAACTAGGTTAGGTATTTGTGTTGTAAAGTAACTAAACACCGTGACTCGTTACTCGATCCTTAGAAAAAATAACTAGGTGGTTACTTCATTACCAAACAAAACGTAACTAGGTACAAGTAACGCGTTACTTGATACAAGTTACGTACACAAGTCTGCCATTTCGCCGTTTAAAAATTTCAGAAAATCGCGTGTAACTTTTGAATGAGATCACGGTTAGTGCTGAAACTTTGACATCTGGCTCGGACCTCCAGCGCTACATTTGGGCGGAGAATGAGCGTTGGACAATGCGTAGCTTATTTTTGCAACAACAAAAAAAAAGAAACTTGTAGCTTTCTGTTTTGTTTTTTAGCAGTGTTTTACAGGTAAAACACCCTGCAGAACACAGCCCCCCCCCCCCCCCACCAAAAAAAAAAAAAACTCAATCTAAAATGTAACGCGCCGTCTGCATGCGAAGAAAGGACACGTGACAAACGCGGTGCAATCTAATTGCTCGATTGACCGGTTGGCGCGCCCCGAGGTTACCGGGATCGATGAGAAAAAAAAGAGAAAGCTAAACGACACTTCCGGAGTCAAGTCATTCATTACGACGATGAATGAGTCATTTGACTATCACCGTCATTGATTCCGGCGGGAACTTAAAATCTGTCTTTTTTTGCATTTTTAAATTACACTTTTGTACGTTTACTTTCCTCGACTTTCTTTTCTTTTCTTTTTTGATTTAGTGTGATGTTTATAAATTATTTACAATCGACTGCAATAATAAAAAAAAAATATATCGATGCTAATCGGCCACTGACAATTCCAACAGCAGCGCAGAACACGCATTTTTTATTGGTGTCGAACACATCTGAAATATTAATTGACGAGCCGCTTTACGGGGTGCGTGGGAATTCAAGAGATATGGCATTTCTACAATCAGGATTTATCGCGCTTTTTTATTTGCTATTATCGACTAATAGCACGTTCAACGTGGTACCAAAGAACACGTACGTTCAACCTGGAAAAGTATTTATTAACACTTGCTCTCCCTGCCGCTACTTGGCGACGCCTTCCGGCAAACCTTGCACGTTTTACAGTCATGGCCACACTTGCACAATGACGAGCCTCGAGTAGATTTGGTAGAGGTTGATCTTCCGGATTTTCTCTCATTGGTGTCGCATTTTGTTTCTTTGGCACTAGAAGTCGTTTGAGTGTTGCTCTCTTCGTTCCCTTTCTTCTTCCCAGAAGGCGACTTTCTAGCAGGGATTTCGACCACAACGGTGGCCCCTATGGGAGCTGCATCTGCGTAGCCCCCCATCTGCTCGCAGGTCGGCAGAAGCGGTCTCACGTCAGTGGAGCTCCCTTGTACCCTCATGCGGCTCCCACAACGCACTACGAGGGTAGTCTGTATTGGATTAGACGGATAAGCACGGACGTAGTTCGAGGCTTGCTGCTGTTGACCGTACTGTTGCAGCGCATACTGAGGTAAACCATAGGCGTGTTGTGGCGTGTACTCAGGCCCGAAGTTTGGCTGTACAACGCCGTACTGATTATTGACTTCGTACCCTTCCTGGTAGAGTGCAAGCTCCGCCAAAGCACCAGCTTTACGGCCCATGGACGCCTGCGTTAGAGACCTGCAGTCCTTGCATATGCGTATCTTGTTCCTGCTGTTGCAAGTCTTGCAAACCAGGTACGATTTGCGATGCTTGCAGCGACGGCACTCGAACTCCACTTGAACAAATCCGGCTGGTTGTTCTTGTCCATCCGTGCCGTTTGTACTGATACTTTTTTTGGCTTCAGAACGTGATGTTGCCTTCGAGGGTTTGGTTGAAGATGCTGTCCCAGTTGTCTTCGTAGATTCGGTACCCGTGTTACAAACACATCTGAACACAATAGACTCGGTGCTCTTAATTGGTAGCGCTCCGTACTGTTCTGCAGGCATCATGTGCTCTGGGGCATACACAAGTGGAGGTTGCTGACACGCCACGTAGGGTTCCTGGTAGCCAAGCAAAGCTCTCTGGTTGAACGCAGCCTGACGTCCGAAGGCTTCCGCTGAAGCGCCGGAATCTTGCACAAGTTTTCCGCGTGGACTTACGCGCATTCCTTCTGGAAGTTCGACGTCCAAGTTGTACGTATAGAGCCGCTTGGTGACAGTCTCCCTGGTAAGAACCTCCATGCCGATCTTTTCATTGCCGTCTTTCGTCGAGGGTCTTCGACATTCCTGAGCTGGCCTCCCTTCTTTCTTTATAGAAGGTACATCCTGCCCAAGCTCGACCTCGATCATTTGGCAGGCGCAGGCCTGGCTTTCCCGCTCGAGCTTGGAGACAGGACACCTCTGATCCTTGCACGGATCCTTTTTTTGAACTTTTTCCGGACTCCCTCCCGCCCTTCTCTCCCTCTTTCGCAGAAGTCTTTGATGATCCTCGCGAGCCCTTACCGTGAGGCTTTTGAATGAGGTTGTTGGACGTGTCGGAGCA
This sequence comes from Ixodes persulcatus, assembly GCA_013358835.2. Classification (NCBI taxonomy): domain Eukaryota; kingdom Metazoa; phylum Arthropoda; class Arachnida; order Ixodida; family Ixodidae; genus Ixodes; species Ixodes persulcatus. Next base: position 218,180 of record JABSTQ010009316.1, on the reverse strand, counting down.
TTTTATTCTGGAACAGGAACTTAAATCGTCCGGATCGAAGTGCCCATCGTATTTTTCTGTTTTCACGTCCGTGTTGCTGGTAAATAGGCTAAAAGAAACACGAAATAATATAAATGTTGTTTAATGTCATACTCGTAAAGGGTAAACAATAGTGATATCCCTGTTCAATTAACATTTTCTCTCTCTAATATGGCGATCAATATTTCGATCGTATTTTACTTTTCTCACCCAAGGAAAAACTGAACACGATAATTTAAGCATAACAACTACAACGACCCACAATGTAAACTTCCGGTGGCTAAAAGACATAAAGATGTCTCGCTATAAAAACTGATTTGACAACACGATAGATATTTTATATATAGTGTCCGAAAAAGTTACTTCAAGTTCAAGAGGGCATTAAACTTTTATTGTACAAGTTACGTACACAACCAAAGCAAAATTCGTTAGGCCTCACTTGAAAGTACTAATGCCCAATATGACGTGGCTGTTTGTAATATTAGAACGGTAACGCCCCCGACTCAACGCCGTGGGACCATTTCCAGTTGGGTTTTGGGAAGCACTGCGTTTACAAAGCTCCAATAGCAGGTATCGCACAAATCGATGAAGATACCGCGAGCAGTTGGCACCGCACACGGCTGTCGCGCAGAGGTACCGGGTCTATATCCGATATAGCAATTTCTTTTAACGTCTGCTGCCCTTCTTGAAATGTTCATTTCACTCTCGATAAAGTCTGTGCGTTTTAGTTTAGAAACTTCCTGAACATAGCATCTGTAACGCGCTGCGACGGGTCAGTCGCTTTTCCGTTGCTGTTGCAGTACGTACGTACAAGGTATTTTTAATTATTTTAGTAGCACGCACAAGTTCGTTTTGTTAAACCTTTGTATTTAATTTTACATATGCGTATATTTTTCTCTAGACAATATGCTGCACTGAACGTTACCAGGGGCTAGAATATTGCCAGGACACTTTACGTAAAACTAATAGAGCGCACATTCAATGCTTGCGATTTTATAGTAGGAAAAAGCACTTTCAAATGCGACTTATTCAAACCTTTTCTTCTCCTAGCACTCGTCACCGTTACAAATGAACGCTCAGTCACCAAATTGGACTACCGGTGGTTTAGGCCTATTTCCAAATACCCCAAGAATCGAGGAGAATGTTGACAATGTAATAGGAGGTATTCACTGGACGCCATATTTGAGGTCAATGTTTAAAGCGCATGCCCAGAACGAGCTCACATTAATAGCCTGCTAAGACCGGCAACCTTGATGGTGCTAAATGCACGCTCCAAAAGGACTGCGGAAGGTCGCCGTCAGCACGCGCTCAGCAGCCGCGCACACAGATATGGCCGCCAGTGAATACTCCCTATTGACCGATCTCCCCACGCGATCGGCGCATGCGTGACGCCGCCATACTTCGTTTCAGCTTCGGTCCAGACGCAGCCGATGCTACAAGCGCGAGCATGTGGTCCAGAACAATGCTTGCACTGCACGAGCGCGCGTGCATGGCAGGGATGCTGAAAGCCCGGAGCTCGCGCTTGTAGCTTTGGCTGCGTCTGGACCGAAGCTGAAACGAAGTATAGTTCACTGGAGGCAAAAGGCAGTGCACGAGAGGGCTCGTGCCGTCCCGTGCTCTACACGCGCAGAGTTCCTGCGAGGTCGCCGCAGGTGCAGAAAGACTAAAGTTCCCTCGATGCATTGCGGCGACGGTGGCGTAATCAAACTGACTGGAGAGATCGGTCTATTCTACGCGCCGCCCACGCTCGCCTTCCCCGTTTAAAAACATCGAAGTAACTGTCCAAAATAAGGCTTTGACAAACGTGCGTGCAAGATGAAATTTGTTGTAGGTTTTTGCTTTAGAACAGTTCCTAGTGCAGACGCCAGCAAGTGCAGTGCGCGAAACTACACTCGAAGGCTTGCAATCGCACGTGCTTCCTCGTATGAGCAGGAACATGGTGGCGGCCAGATGCTGTTTGCAATCGTCTGAAGACGCTTGGTAGCAGCTGTGCATTGGCGCTGGCATAACCGACCTTTATTTTTTTTTTGTTTTCTCTTAATACGTTTACTTTATTTATCATGCCGACAGCAAGACAGGTTATTGCCATTTTATATTCTACTGTCCTTCTCCCCAGCATTGGCCTCTGTGGAAGCTCGTCAACGCCCACTGAACTGGTTCGTCATCCGGGTAAGACAAGAGAAAGTCAGCAACGGCGGCTCTGATCTGGGGCGTGTGCAAACGTGTGTAGCGCACCGCAGCTCGGCGCACGTGGAGCGAAGCTCGCTCTGCATAATCGGGTACCTTGGCGGTGGGTGTCTGCTGGTGGTGTAGTGTCTGGGTCGAGGTCAGTCAGTCTGGCTCAGTTCCGCTAACTTTGCGGCGGCGCGTCTCGTCACCTTTTATCTTTTCTGTCCGTGTGGACGGCCATAAATAGTCGTTCCCTCGTGAATAAACTCAGTTGCGGTTTGAGATTGTGTGTTGTCTCGTCGGTTTTTTTTATTATCGCGTTAACATTAGTACCTACACGACAGGGGATGGTTGGCTCCTTTCGTCTGCGGACAAAACAGTGGAAAGGGACGCGCGCCGAGTGAGGAGGAGACTAGTGAAGGACAAAGGCTAGAGGGAGGTGACGTCATGGGGCGGAAGCCAATGCGCGCGCAGCAAACCGATGAACAGCGTTAGGCAGCGGATGACGCCGCTAAGCGTAGAAGGCGGGAGAACGAGACAGAGGAGTCGAAGCAGCGGCTAGCTCGGCTGGCCGCAATGCGGCGCAAGAAGCGGCAAGCCGACGCGGGTCTCCATGCGACAGAGGCCGGGGCGAAGCGGGCTTGGCCAGGCGAGCCCGCTTCGCCCGGAAAATTTCAAGGATGATACATTGGTGGAGCCTTAGGGGATGCTTGGGGTGCTATGTTGCGCTTTTTGGACTTCCAGGAGACTTGGAAGAGGGAAGTGACGTCAACGACTAGAGAAACGCAGATTGGATGTTGACAGAAGAATACAAAATCAACATCCAATCTGCATTTGCTGCGTTGTTGACGTCACTTCCCTCTCCCTAGTCTCCTGGGAGTCCAAAAAGCGCAACATAGCCCCCCTGGTATGCCCCTTGTGAAACATCACCCACGTCCCTTTTTGCGAAAAGCTAACATTGACCCCGTAACGAAGCCAAAAAAAAGGGAGCAAAACATATAGCAAGCAAAAGAAAAATCCAAAAGAGAAACCCAGAACAAAGAAAGTAAAGGTGTCAACTTTAGCGTTTCCAAAAAGGGGACGTGCGTGGCGCTTCCCAAGGGTCATGCTAACGCAATTCTTAAGGATCCACCAATCGATCTTCCTTTTTTTCTCCGTGTCTCCGTTCCTGATTTATGACCTCGGACTCATTCCCCACCCTGCTAGTTTTGGTCTCGATGAGCATCCTGCCAGCGTGTGGTCGTGTATTCCTACCTGCGTGGTGCACTTTAAGAGGCCCCAAACAAGCCTACGTACTACGCATCTACAGCCCAAACCAGTATCGCCAAACAAAAAACAGATCGACTTTACACTGCCTAAGCACTCGTCTAATTTGTGATTTTTTTTTTTTTTTTTTATGTAGCACATGCAGTAAATTTTTTATTCCGACCCAAACTAAAACCTTTTTCGGGCACCCTGTAGGCAAAGGCACTTCAAGGTGAATTTGACGAGCGTGCAGGCAAAATATTGCAGCTCAGAGAAATTATTTGGCCGCATATCTCGTCATAAACTTTATTGTGCAGCTTCCCACTTGTGATCATTTCAAATCACTCTTCTATACTTTGTCACAAAGTAATTTTTTTTATATATATTCAGAAGACATTAAGGATGCTAATATTTGTTTTGAATGCTGTTTCTGTTTACGTTTATTTTATTTTTATTTTTTTTTCTAGAGAAAGTTTTTTTAAACATTTTTACAAAATATCTTTCGAACATATTGACAGTATATTAGACTTTCTTGGGCCTCTGGCAATAGACAAATTTTCCCTAAGAAACATTTGTTAGTAGGCACTTGTATACCATAAGCTGCTGATTGCGGGCCCTGCACGCACTCTCAGTCCTTGTTCAACGTGATAACACGAGCTCCCGCTATACTCCGTTTCGGCTTAAAAAGCTACTGACAACCCCAGATTGGCATTTTATTATTATTATTATTGTTGCAAACGACTGAAATGGATTCCCTGGGATCGCCCTAAAAATATGAATAATCATATGAGTTTTATGGCACGAGAGCTACCAGGGCCAACTAAAAATATCAAGCTTAAGGACTGCGTATGTGCGAAAATAACGAAATATCATAGAAAGTCTGATTTGAAACGCCCGCCCCAATCTAGGACTTATGGCGAAGTCAGGTGGTCCATCGCCGGCGAGCCCTTGCCGGTGGCACCGGTGACCAAAAACGCCCCACCTGCGCACCACGTGACACTCTCCACCCGAACACAAAGCGCCGGCAACTGAAGTTTTTACTGGCCTCGGTCGCGCTTGAGCTTTGTTAACTCCTTCCTTGATTGATCTATGGTGCAATGAGGAGGATGTAGGTGTCAACAATATAAAGTCCGACTTTATGAGGAGTGTGTAAACACAAGCGGCTTCACAATAGTTTTAGAAATATTAACATTACCACTGTCCGCGCAGCTTGCAGGATCTTAAATTACAAAATAAATGGAAGGACAGATTAATAAATCGGTGAGGTGTGGCCCGCACACGAGTCAAATTTTAATATCTTTTGTTTGGATTTTCGAGGAACTGTTGCCATTTTACAAGTATCCTAAGGAGGCTTGCCGGCGTCGGTTATATTCTGTTTTATTGTTATTAATTTTTCTTGGAATCCTAAGTCTTCTCATTTCACCCACCTCCCTTAAAACTGCAACATCCTGGCACACTTTATGCGTTTGGTTGAATGAGAAGCCAAGAAACGCCCCACAGAAGGAGGTGTTCAGCGCCGTGACGTTGCACTTTCGACGCTGTTTGATTGGCTCATCGGTTCCTACTTTCGAAAGGGGTCTATAACGTATTATTACACCGCTGTAAAAAAATGTAATAATAGTAATGTATGGATAGTTATGCAGCGCGTGTACCAGAGCGAACTGACCTTGCGCAGGCTGGAAAAATTCTTCCAAAAGTTGTAGCCTCCTTTCAAACATTAATTATCTTTATCTTCGTTGCTTTAGATTTCTTGTCTCGTGGCACAAAAGGGTGTCTGTCTCGATGACTTCGTTTGCGAGTCGAACCCGCTATTTGCCGCTTTCTGCGAGCTTTGTTTCGTTTGCTTTCCTTTCTCGATTCGGATGTGACAATACCGGATACAGTCTGGCAGGAAAACTGCCCGACCTCTTGGGGCTCGGGCAAAAATTGTGCCGGAAAATTTCCGGCTCGCACCAGAAAAGCACCACCCGAACAGCTTGTACTCGCCAGCCTTTGACCACCTGAACGCCCTTGCCGAAGGTATCGCAAAATATTTTCTAGGGAATTGAATACCTGAATTCGCCATGAGCAAAATTGTGAACTTTGATTTTCTGGATAACTTCAAACAGGAAGTGTCGTTTAACTTTCTCTCTTTCCTTCTCATCGTTCATAGACACCCTTACGTGACGCCAGGCCAACCGCGACAAGATTTTGCGAGACCTTTCTTCGCGTGCAGACGACGCGTCACTTTTCAGTGCCTTTTTCGTAAGCAGTGTTAGCCGGTCTAAAACAAGTTTTAAAAAGATGATGAAAACGACGTGTCGCAGCGCTTGGTGAGCGACGTGAGGTGAGATATGGCAAAGGTGCTGCGTGAGAGGTTGTACAAGATGTTATCCGGCACCGAAAGAAACAACTCGTCTGAGCTGTCCTCGACTTCCCCGTCGTGCACAGCCGCCGTGTTCCGCCATGTTTAAAGTATGAAGTAAAACCAAAAGACAGCCGATGTATTGTCATTACCACTTCCGGTCTCTGATTTTATGTTTCGAAGTCAGCATTGCAGTACCTTTACAGTCGTCGTAAAAGAACGTATTTTATGAGTAAAAGTAATAATTATTACAGACATGCAACTTTCGACTCCTTTTAACATTTTAAAAAATGCCTTCGCCAATTACGTCACCAAAAAATAAGTGAGGAGGAGCTTAAATTGGGGTAGGAGGACAAACATTTTACCGAGCTATTTCGTGTGCCAACGTTTCTTTTTTATTTTTTATGACGTGTTTTTGAAGCGTTTTAAACGGTAGAAGGAATATCGATCTTGGGGTTGTCAGTGGCCCTTTAAGTGGAGCCGTAGCCGACGTTATCATTTAATGCCATCGATCAGGCAGCGTCAAAAGTGCAAGTCACTAGACCTTTCCCGTTTACTGTTTTTCAGCGATGATACAACAGATACAAAAACATGATGAATACCACATGGTCAGCTTTTGACGCTGTCTGAGTGGTCCCACTAGCTCGTAGCGTGGACTACGTGTGGTTGTAATGTGGGAGGAAGTATAGCTCCCCGCTAGCAACACAGAGCTTTTGCGAATGATCTATGAAAAGTCCTCTTTGGACAGAGCGCAATACATTTTAGCATCTGTTTCTTATGGTACTCATTTTGCGTGGCGCCGCACATTCACCCAGAAACATTTCAAATGATAAGACTCGCAATGTGGCGATTTGGTTTACGTTTAAGAAATATGTGGAACTGCGCGGAAAACAACGAAGACGGGAGAGAAGAAGCACACAGGACGAGCGCTGAACTGACAACAAAATATTTATTCAAAAACATCCAACGAAGTAAACCACCAAATCGCCATCCTGCCAACACGTGTCAAAGTAAGCATCTTGTTTTGTGTGTGCAAGTAAACATAAGTGTAAATTTCGAAGTTGTTTTCCCCATGCTCATTTATTTCATACGCCTGTAATAATTATCTGGCTGCGTCTTTTCAGCTCCTGTCCCAATGGTCGTGATGTTGTCGAAAAGAGTATGACACAGACAAGTGTGGCAGTGCACGTCAAGATGATCACCCTCTGTTGATCGAAGCGACCAATCATGCTCCGTGATCTATCATTAATGCACCGGCCCCTTTGTCTAATGTAGACCCTCCCACAACTCATCGCATTTTTATACACCACGCCTATCGCACATCCACCTACTTTTTTTTTCTATGTTTCACAAAGCAATGTTGCCTACTCCGTTCTTTATCGGATATTGTATAGGGCAAAGTTGTGCCAAATTTTGAGGCGCCGAGAACACGACGGGTATATCAAACCGGGCTCCTACCTTTTTCTAAATTGTGAAACATTTTGTGCTGGAATGCAATCATTTGTGATCTCTTGCTTGGTCCCTCCCTTCGCTGATGAGGGCTTCCTTTAATATTTCAACAACGTTTCCGCCACTGCTAGGAATACTGACGAAAGAAACCCCGCGCTACAAATCGCTTTACCTGCTGTCCAAAGCTTTCCTTCGTGGAATGGTGACAGGACTTGCCCAGGGCAGCCCATAGGCCCAATGACACGATGCTTCTTTCCACAATGTTGGAGTGCGAGGAATTAAAGGACAAAAGTTCCTTCTTCGTGCAAAGACGGTAGCTTCAACATGCGTAACTTCCCGTGAAATCTTGTTTTATGTCTAAATACTGAATGATCATCCCTTCCAGAAGTTCGTAACTGAACCTCAGTACCCCGTAGTGCTGAGCAAAAACTTCCAGCACCACTCTGTCAACCTCATTTCGGGAGCCCCTCAGAACCTTTGGTGACCACCAGGTAATCGTCCACAGATCTGAACGGCTTAAAATCATTGTTGCCGTTCGAGTCTTGTTCAAAAGCTCGACAGCACATAGCCAAATACATATTACAAAGTACGGGCTCTGGTGTAGCCCCCGTAATTTGTGATACGTATTTTGCTTTTTTAGAAATAAATAGCGCGAAGGTCAACTACACACTGACGGAACAAGCGCTTACTCACAACTGTCGTTTTAATATTCACACAGAAGACGAGAAAGAGGTAGCATTTCTTTCTCGTCTTTCTTTTCGGCATGAAAACTTCCCAAAATGAAATTGCCTTGATGGGACGGGGAAGATACGTTAAAAAAAAAAAAACAACTGAGAAATAGCAGAAAGAAAGAAAGAGGAAGTCGCTGACAGGAAGCTACAGGACACCAATAGGCCCGTAGCTCTCAAGTTTTGAGTAGCGCTCCAGGCGAGCAAAATAGAATATTTGGCTCGCGTTTCGAACATGCGTTAATTCGCTTCCCCACTACAGTTTTTTATACTCCATTCCATTATAAGTGCCAGCGTGGCAGAGGCTACAAGAGCGAGCTCCGAGCTTTCAGTGTCCCTGCCAAACACGCGCGCTCGTGCAGTGCAAGCATCGTTCAGGGGAACTTCGCTATCAAGTAAAGTGAAACATACGGGCTCACGGAGCTATGAAAGAGAGTAATAAAATAATAAAGCTGAAAGGAATGTTTAATGGGACGCTGAGGCCGCGAGCTGCTTAATTCTTTTTTATTTTAGTTTTTGTTTTAGACGTTTTGTTATCGCGCGTTTACAGATGCTGACAGATGCTTGCATTTGAATGTGGCACGTGCAAAATCGAACGTTGCAGCGCCGCATGAATGGTGCTGCCAACATAACATGGTCGCGTCTTGCTGACGCGCTCGCGCCCCCTGCCCGAGAGCAACGGGTCTATAAACAACTTCAAGTAGGAAAGTTAAGGTAATGAAGTTCTTTGTCACTTAATGCCACTGATGGTGCACTGACACACGAGCTTTCTTTTGCTCTGATGGTCATTGCCTCGTATAGTTCCCTTGATTTCTTCTCACGGAACCTTCGAAGGACCTTTGTCGCTGTAAATATCGGTTTGCAGTGACAGTCTCTTACGTGCACTGCGAGATGCCCCGATGGTGCTGATTTTAGCGACGAAGCACGTTCACGTAACCTGGTGTTCACGCAGCAGCCAGACTGACCAACATATACTCTGCCACAGGTAAAAGGTAAAAAAGCACTTTTTACCACCTGACGCGCATCCCGGAAAACAAAAACAAAGGAAAGGATTTCTCCCCCGTGTGAATCAACACATAATTTCTCGCAATTTAAAAAAAGTAGCAGCGCCGTTTGAGGTACCCGTGGTGTTCTCGGCTCCTCGAAAGTTGGCACAACATTGCCCTAGGATGGCCGATGAAGGGCGCAGTAGCAACCATTGCGCTACGAAAAACAGGAGAAAGGATGTGGAGTGCGTGACAGGCGTAGTCTATAAGTTTCCGCTCAGTTGTGGGAGGGAAGGGTCTGCATTGGGCAAACTGGCCAGTGCATTAATTATAAAGCACGGGAGCATGAATCGTCGCTTCGATCAACAGCGGAGGGCCATATACCCCATGGGCAATGAAGTTCGGTTCAACAGGTCGCGCCATGTTATGCGGGCTTTTTGCAAACCTGAGACGACCAGCAGCCGCAATTATTGGACCCGATCTCGAGCTCGACCGTCTGAGTCTGTCGAACTCTGGCGCGGAGCTCACATCCAATCGTTCGGTGGTTAGGCATTCCAAAATTTACCCATTTTTGGCCACCGCCCGCACTGACTACAGCAGCCGACGGATTCGCCTCCTGTTTACTGCGATGTGACCATACTCCTGCACTGCGGCACTTGTTTGTGTCATCCTCTTCTCAAAAACATCACGATCACTAGAACAAGAGCATATAAGAGAAGTAATTATTAGAGGCATGTGAAATGAATAAGCTGCGGAAAAAGAACTGCGTAAGCCAAACTTCTGCTTACTTGCACAACAATGAGATATACTATTTGGTCACGTGTTGACACGATTGTGATTAGGTGGTTTACTTCGTTGAGTGTTTTTCAATAAATATTTTATTGTCAGTTCAGCGCTCGTCTTGTGTACTTCTTCTCTCTCATCTTGGTTGTTTTGCATGCTGCTTCATATATTGGTCAAACACAAATATGTTTTTTTTTTTCGCTCGCTTAATGTCGTACGCTTAGAACCTGTCCGCTTTGCCTTTCTAGGATAAGGTCGGTCAATGAGAATCGTGCGTGCGATAATGCTCTCAAAGGTATAAACATAGAGGGTTTGACATGCAGAAGTGTTGAGAACAGGCCCAGTTGATAAAGATTCATAATGAAAAACAGAGCGCACAAAAACAGTGCGTTCTGTTTTTCATGTGTCATCTATTGGGACTAGCACCACGAAAATTACAGAACTTTGGGGGCGAGCGGTATGGGCGTAACTGCGCAAACAACGTTGCTCCTGAGGTCTAAACTGAACCCTCGGAGAGAAAGTCGGCAAAATAGCCAACCGCGAGATTGCCCGACGGCAAGATCAAACGCGGCGCTGGAATTGCGGCTCTCGGCGATCTCGCTGACTTTCTCCTTGAGTGTCCAACTTAGAGCACCTGTGGGCAAGACTTGGTGCAACTGAAGCGCGATCAAATGCACGGATGTCGCGCTTCTAGCATTGCGTCTAGTTCGTGTTAACGTGAGACAAATTATTGTCTTGTTTCTCTATGCCTCTTCTGTATGCCCGGTAGCCAGCGATTTATCATCGCCATTTTTTTATGTGTTAGAATTAATGCCTTGGTACAAACGATGATTTTGAACTGGTTTGGAGCACAAGTACATATAGTTCGCAACGTCACCACGGGATGGCCCAAAGCTCCACTGGCTATGGAAACTGGCTAGTAAACACACTCTGCAAGCGCCGAGAGATTTTTTTTTATATATAGGAAGCCTTGCACGTATACAGTTCATCTGTGTATTTTTTAATGATTGAACAAAATAGATCATATTTGCTCCCTATGGAAACTTTATGCTAGGAACGCCTTTAATGCTACTTAAAGAATATGCTACAACTGTTTCCAGTTTAAGCATTTATCAGTGTATTTACTAAACTAAATCCTACATCAGTTGCATGAGTTTTGTAAGATTTGTATCGGCACCGAGAATGTTGTGAGTTTGAAAATACTCTTCTTCTTTTATATATATTAAAATAAAATTAATGGGAATGGGGATATAAAATAAATGGAAATGGCCACAGTAAAATGCCGATATCATTAAATAAAGTTCTTTCTAAACTATAAATAAAAAAACTACGCACATACACAGGAACGTACACGCTCTAGCACATTCATTCAAAGAAGCAAAGGCTGATAATGACTTATTTTTCATCCTAATTTGCTTACACGATTTTAAAACAAGTTAGTGGCGCAGCTGCTTATCTTAAAGGACTGATTGTTACTGTAAAGTAGAGCGGTTTTCTCGAAGTACTACTGGTATTTATAAACCTGACAATGGCGGCGTTCTCAGCCGCGATTGTTTGTGACACGTAATCAACCACAAACGTAAAATGTTTAATACTACACTCTACACTTGTTGAGAACACCAGTTTTATTGGAATACCGGTCACTGTCACCATGAATGTGGAAGTAGTTTTACGGTGTTTATATGGTTGCGTCTAGATTTCACTGGGAAGCTAATAATTAACCACTCGGCGTGTAGCTTCCAGACAATAAAGCTTTGTGCTACCACCGAAAAAATGTATTACTTCTTTTTACTTCCAGTTTTTAACGCAACGTCACCTCTTTCAGAATAAAAACTTACCCATCTTGTCCTTCTAAGCCCTGAAAACAAAACAAAAAACAGTATTCCCAACACGTTTATTGACTATAAATTCAATGTCTAAGTGAACTGTCTGAAATATTTGGGAACCATATGCGGCTCAAAGAAAAGCCAGAGGCATCTCTCGTGCGTTACAATACAGTCTGTCTCTCCGAAACTCTAGGGATTCATAAAACAATCGCACGTGGTCCTGCATGATGGGCCCAAGTCAAATGTTCACATTTTACGTGCTAAACCAACGAAGGGCATCTGGCACGCCCCAGTGGAGGGCTGAGGATTAATTTTGACCTCTCTCTCGCTCTCTCTTCGCTGCAACCGAAATCTCAGGTACAAAGCGTCCGCTCCGCAATAAGCCCCCGTCATACTGCAGGCACCTCTGCCGGGACTCGAACCCGCCATCTGGGGTAGCCACCGGTGGCGTATACCTAGGATGTGGCACGGAACGGGGGAGAGGGGCGACGAGTATTCGACGAGGGCGCCCTGAGTTAAAGGCCTACGGACAACCTCGGTTTTCTGCAAGGGAGATTATCCTCTTAGCGCTCCTCCTCTCCTAAGCTGCGAGGGGAGCCAAGTTGGGGCAAGGTAAAAAAGTGGAGAGGATTCAGGAAAGGAGGAGGCGGACAAAAGTGGAAAGCGCGAAGTGTACGTCGGTCTTTAAGCGCGAAACTACATGTACGACGAAACCGTCCGATCCGACGTCCGATCAGGCAATACGACGGTCGGAGGCGAGGGTTTTCAACGCTCTCCCGTGCTACGAAAACCCTCGCCCCCGAAGGTCATTCCGGCAGTTTCGTACGTCGGATCGGACGGTTTCGTCGTACATGTGTTTCACGCTTTAGGATCGAACAAAGGGCACCGCGGGCCGAAAGCTCTCTCTTTGAGCGGCTTAACGAGGTAGAGGACCTTAGAGCAATAAACTGGCAGCTGAAAGTGACCCCCAATTGGCCGCCTCCATGTTGTACATTTTTGACCACTAGACGCGTGACCTTATAGTTTAACGTCTAGATTTTAATGAAGTACCGCGCACAAGTAATTGCTTATTGATCTTTACTAACAGTACCGACGAGATGAGTTACGTTTCGTTTGTTTTAAGCCCAACATGTGCTTTTACGACACAAACTCGGGCAGCTTCGCAATGTCTCCGCCAGATGCCATCAGCCGTGATGCTGTATTTTGGGCTTTTATCGGAGCTAGACACTGATCTGTGGGGCTAACAGGATTGAAACATATTTTATTATGTTTTTTACTGCGTTCGCAATACAAATCTCGGCTCAGTTGTACGTAAAAGCATCAGATTTTGGTACGGCCACGAGCCTAGTGGTCAAAATTCTACAACATGGCGACAGCCAAGTAGGGGTCACGTTTGCCTGGTGAACGGGATACCAGTTTGTCTCTCTAAGCCCCTCACCTCGTTGGAGCGGCTAGTGCAGAGGGGACCGCTAGTGACGAAATACGGCGGTCGCCCGGGAGTCAAAACCTAGGCATGCCAGGGCGCAGCACTAGACGACAGCGAGCGCAAGGGGCACGCCGACTTCCCTTCTCCCTACAGCAATGCTTCCGAAACTCTTATACATAGGTTGCACTGACGTCACATCGCATACTTTTGACCACCATGTGAGAGGAGGAAAGGGAAGCTGCTTTTGTAAGAATTTTGAGTGACGGGCTAATCTTCTATAATCTTCTGGGAGGAGAATAGCGACGCCTGTGCAAATCCGGGAGGCACAAAAGAGGGTCCTGATAAGAGGGGAGCTCCTTCTTGCCCACGTCTCTGGTGGTCATCGGAGCGCTCTTTGAATGACGTCACGTGCAACCTATGTATACCCTGCTACTCAATATCTCGACCCTCCCCGACCCCACCCCTTCCCCTTTTCCGGTCTTCGCGATACTACAAGATTTTTTTTTTATGCGATAACATTTTTTTTTTGTTATTGCCCCCCCCCCCCCCCGATTTCGTGGACCTTTGGGGCCTCCTAATGCGTTGTAGGTTTCCACACTAAATTTAGCGGAAAAATTCACGTCACGTGACCTATGCACCAGTTCAGTTTGCCCGCTAAATTTGGCGAGAAAATTAATGTCACGTGACCTATGCACCAAGCAAACTTCCCCACTAAATTTAGCGGAAACATTCATATGTCACGTGACCTATGCACCAGTTCAGTTTCCCAGCTAAACTTGGCGAGAAAATCGATGTAACGTGACCTCATGTCACGGGACCTAAAGACAAATTCAGTTCCCCGCTAAATTCAACGGACAGGTTGACGACACATAACCTATGCACCGATTCAGTTTCCCCGCTAAATTTAGCGGAAAAATTGACGTCCCGTGACCTATTCACCAATTCAGTTTCTCCGCAAAATTTGGCGGGAAAACAGGTCATGACTCTGAAATCATTTATTCATCACGAACGTCGAGGACATCGACGCTAAATCAGCGTTGGGTTGATTTAACGTCGATGTCCAGGACGTCGTCCTATAGACCGTTCTATCGTGGGTAGCGCCATTTTGAGAGCGGGAAAGAAAAGGGGAAAGGGCTACCGGCGCTTTCCTCCTTTCTGGTTGTGTAGAAAGAGTGAAAGTCCCGGATGAAAGGCATCGCCGGTGTTGGGTGTCTGCAGTGCCGGAAATTCGTTCGCGCTTTCTTCTCTGTTTTAAACTGGCAAACTTAATTAGAGCCACGGGCTTCGATGGCGACAGTCCCCCGGTCATCGACACACCATTGTCCGGTCATAGGGTGCACGATTAATGACAAAAATCGTCGAATACTGTCCGACGACCTATGTAGCTTGCATGGAATCCGGCAAGGCGATTGCGGCTACAATGTTTTTAAAAGGGCGGTGCAACGATATTCAATTGGGATGTTTTTCACTTTACACGAGCTTATTGGCACTAGTGGGACTCAAGGATACTCGCACGCAATGCCACTGACCAAGAAACTCCTTTGTTGCGCTGTAATTTCGAGGACAAAACCGAGTGTTTTCATTCAATCTCTCCTTCGCAAAACCTGATGACGTAGCTGGGCGGTAGCAGTACCGCCCAGTGACGATATTTGAACGCGGCTCATAGATTGGACCCGAGCATGGCGTGGACACTCGATTTGGGCTCGTGATAATCGATCGCTCGAGAAGCATTCGGGTAGTGGCCCGTGTCCAATCGCTGCAATGACGACAACAGCCGAACCATAACAATGTCTGAAACTCAGCGCGTGTCCTGTGCCTTGCCAACCCCAGCGCATGGCTATGATCAACATTGGCGGCATATATTCGGCTCCAGATCACGTGGCCGCTTGTTCTGGCTGCGAGTTGAGGGGGTGAACGCTGCTCGATTTTCTTTAATTTTTTACTAGGACTCCTATTGCGTGGGGTGAAAAACGAACGAGTATTTCACAGGTCATTAACGTCAGGGATCCGTTCTAACCGGTATTTGCGCAAAATACAAAAATCGTTGCATCGCCCCTTTAAAGACCGACGTACGGAACCATTTTCCGCAAGGTAGGAAAATGCCCCTCGCGCCCCTCCTCTTCTCACCCTCTCCCAAAAGGCACGTGATGGCAGGGGCTTCTTTCGTGTCGTCTTAATCCCCTGCCATCACGTGACTTTTGGGAGAGGGTGAGAAGAGGAGGGGCGCGAGGGGCATTTTCCTACCTTGCTGAAAATGGTTCCGTAGGTCGGTCTTTAAGCTCCATCGGTTTCCGCATGACTGGAACTGATGAACCATTTATAAATTCTTGCTCGCAAAGGGCCTATTTCAACGTAGCCGTCTTTAGTAATCAAGAAGCGATACACGACACGGGAACCTCAATTAACTTTTGTAAACACCCGGAGCTACCACCGATCGTTTTGCTACGCTGCTTTTATCTTGCGTGTCCGTGTTCTTATATATCCTTGTGGATGAACGACGAAGACGTTCTGGATGTACTTATATCGAACCGCATTAAGCCTTAAAGCAGCCACGAATTATTTTACTATTTGATGCAATTTTGAGTACTCACCTCCAATTTCTATCACTAGCGCGTTCGCTGCCGCTGTTCCCCCCGTCGCTGCACTGGCGGATGCCGTGAATCGAACAAAGAAACGTGCACACTGGGCTCGCAAACGAATTAAACACTAAACACTTACACACAGACAGGACAGGACATACACAGAGCTGACTATCAACAATTTAATGCTTCCTCTTTCTCCACCTCCTCTTCTTCTTAGTCCCTTCGAGTATTCCACGATTGCGAGATAAGATGCACTTTTTAGAAATCTTTTTTTAAAAGAACAAAGCATAATAAGGAGTACCTATAAAAAATAAGTCATAGACGAAAAGAGAAAAAATATACTACATGAACGAAAATTGAAAAAATTGAAAAACTATCCGCAAATGCCCAAGCTAAACCCATACATTTCCATTTCCAGTCACTGACATCGGTATCCCACGGATGTTTCGAGAACTTCTTCCCATGACTGTCTTCACGAGTCACTGGCCCACAGCCGCAACACGCCCTATGGTTTTTCTTTGCTGTGCAGCGTGATGAACGGACGGACGGCAATCGTGGAATGCTCAAAGAACTAAGAAGAAGAGAAGGTGGAGGAAGAAGTATTAAATAGTTGATAGTCAGCTCTGTGTATGTCCTGTCCTGTCTGTGTGTAAGTGTTTAGCGTTCAAGCTGTTTCTCATAGACATGTACCAACTAGCTCAACTCAAACAAGTTATTCGAAAACGCAGATCGCAACACACGAGACGTACCCTGCAGCGAATATCCAGCGCTTCAAATCGACCCATCAACGGAAACAACCCACCAGCGGCACTCCAGGGAGCGCTTTTTGCCGTCACCCTGGTATCGCGCAGGAGATCGCGATTCGGGAAAACGGATAGAACTAACTTTTTAACAATTTCCAGCCACACCCGGCGGCAAAAATGAGCCTTCAACTAAGTGTTGTACAGGATGTCACAAAAAAATAATTTACAGGTTTTTTTCACCGCAAAAATAAACTAGGCATCGCCGAACGCCCATTCTCCGCCCAAAGGCAGCGCTAGAGGTCACAACCAGATGCCAAAGTTTCAGCCCGATCCGATAGCTTAATCAAAAGTTATAAGTGATTTTCTGAACATTTTAATGGGAAAATGGAGCCCATTTTTGCCCGTTTTCGGTTTCTGGTGCCATATAGGGCCCCATGTGTTTGCAAACTCCGTCGGCCGCCATTTTCCCATTGAAATTTTCAGAAAATCACTTATAACTTTTGATTAAGTTATCGGATCGGGCTGCAACTTTGGCATCTGGTTGTGAACTCTATCTCTACCTTTGCGCGGAGTATGAGCCTTCGGCGATGCCTAGTTTATTTTTGCGGTAAAAAAGACCGTGTAAATTTTCTTTTGTGACACCCTGTACATCTAGAACGTCTTCGTCGTTCATCCACAAGGAAATATAAGAACACGGACACGCAAGGTAAAAGCAGTGCAGCAAAACGATTGGTGGTAGCTCCGGGTGTTTACAAACGTTAATTGAGGTTCCCGTGTCGTGTATCGCTTGTAGATTACTAAACACGGCTACGTTGAAATAGGCCCATTGCGAGCATAAATTGATAAATGGTTCATCAGTTCCAGTTATGCGGAAAGCGATGGAGCTTAAAAACATTGCAGCACGCACTCGCCTTGCCGGATTCCATGCAAGCTACTAGGTCCTCGGACAGTATTCGACGCTTTCTGTCGTTATTCGTGCACCCTATAACCAGGCAATGGTGTCTCGATGACCGGGGGACTGTCACCATCGAAGCCCGTGGCTCTAATTAAGTTTGCGAGTTTAAAACAGGGAAGAAAGCGCGAACGAAGTTCAGGCACTGCAGACACCCAACATCGGCGAAGCCTTTCATCCCGGACTCTCTCTTTCTACACAACCAGAAAGGGGGAAAGCGCCGGTAGCCCTTTCCCCTTTTCTCTCTCGCCCTCTTTCAGTAAAACGGTCTATACGTCATCCTTGAGGTCATCCTAGAGGTCGTCTTAAAGGTTGTCCTCGAGGCCGCCTTAGAGGTGGTCGTAGCGGTCGTCTTTGACGTCGTCCACTAGGACGTCGTCCTCGACATCGTCCTAGACGCCGTCATTGACCTCATCCATGGCCTCACAACAAAAGGAAGTAAACATGACGAATACTATCGCATAGACAACCAACTATAGTGGTTTCTGCAGTCTTTTTTTTTTTTTCAATGCAGGGGCGGTAATACAGAAAAATAGCGCTAAAACGTCATTTGCCAGTTGATGTAGTGGTCAGAGTGAGTCAGCTAGGCAGCAAACCGTCGGAAAAGAAGAAGAGAAACAGATGCCAACAGTATTTTTCTAATGTCTAAAGTCAGCTTATAATTGGGGTTGAGTGGATATTTCTACAGCGTGTTGTTGGTCAGCCATTTCAAAGTTGCGACGAGTCACTCGCTGTAGATGAGCAATTTAGCCAGTGCAGTACAACTGCTTGCCTCGGGTATTTAACGTGCACCACGCAGTAGCGATACACTGACCGCACGCCAGAACGATGCTCATCCAGATCGAAACGGGCAGGTATGGGGATTGAGCCCAGGATCCCTGGGTTCTGCAGCGCGAGCTTTCGCTCCACGTGCTCCGAGCTGGTGTCCCCTAGCCCACTCGGCCACCGATCCCCCCTAAAGTCAGCTTGTTTGTTAGAGCACAGATTTCCGAAACGATGGAAAAAAGTTATACACCGCAACTATCAGTTCCGGCTGGATGTTGAACTGCGACTTGTATTTTGTGTTCATTCACGTCAGAGCAGGGAAAACAAGTTCAAATATTTTTAAGTTCCCGAAACCACTTCGCGACACCCCTTGGGGTCGCGACCCACACTTTGGGAAACACTGCTCTACTGATTTCTATTTTCATGTATGACCAGAATTATCTGTTTCATGGGCGCCGCCATGTATGTGTACGCTAGAGCCATTACGCAGTATAGGGGAGTGCAGTGGATGCGCCGCTGCGTTTCTCTGAAAAGCTTAGTACAAAATGTCGTGCAAAAACGACAGAAATGCATACCCATAAAAGGCAAAAAACAATACCATCACTGGCGGTGCTGTAAAAAGCAAGAACAGATCGCGATCGCAGGCCGTCTCTGTAAAGGACTGCGGGCGCCTGGGTTTCCCTTTGTCTTTTTGAGGTGGGGGTACTTCGATTTCAAAAGGGAACGATAAATAATGTAAATAAAACTAGCGAGACAGAGAGTGACAGTGAAGCAAGACTGTTGTAAAGCCGGTTGCTTAGTTAGGAGTTTCTGATTTTTCTCGGCTTTTTAAACAATGTACTGATTTGCAAATATCGCGTTAAAGAAGGGCTGCAAAATTCAAAAATGAGCTTCACGATGCTGCCTTATGCATAAACTTCACTGCAATGTTATTTTTATGATGAAAGGGAAACGCTGGTAAGCGAGTCACTTGATGAGGGCTTCGTCTTTGCGAAGAGTGGGACATTTAAGTTGAAAGGCGTCCGAGACAAGAACAAAACAACAAAAACATGAAAAAAAGTTGAGGGAACGACTTAACGACCAAGAGGGAGATGAAAAGGGCCATGAAATGTACACTCGGCCGTCTTCATATTGAAATCGCCGAGAGGTATGCACGACACCGATACCAAGTTTGGCTTCCTTTTGAATATGACGGACTGTGATATGGTATTGACAAGGGTAACTTAATTAAAAAATGCTGCAATTTCGGAGAATTTTAAAGCTTTGACGTCGACGGACATAATCTGTATGAGGAGGTTTTAGACTGCAGATTGTTGTTCTCGAACCGGCATGACCTGGAAATATCAGACCTGAAAACCTCCCTCGCTTTATTGTCCAGTATATGGATATGAGAGCGTTTCGTCGTATCTTCACGTTCCCATATAGATACCTCTAACCATATCAGATTCCATCGCTGGCTGTTGCAGGTCGTTCAGCACGTTGAAAATAATAATTTCGCATTTGAAAAATCCGAAATTTTGCATTAAGTTGCCGAATTTTGCAAAAATTGCGACGTTCAAATACGAAATAGTTCCTCAATTGAAAAAGAACAAATTGGGCTGCGCATTCCGACGGTAAAGAGCATTAGGGTGCTGGGCCTGTGGGTGCAGGCGGACGGCCACAACAGCGAAATACTAGCGTTGCTGAAGGCGTCCACGTACTAGATCACCAGACTCATCGCGCGCATCTCTGGCAGGAACTTCGGGATCAAAGGAAAAAATCTCGTGCGCCTGGTCCGTGCTTTCGTCGTGATCCGGCTGGCATGCGTCCTCCCTTTCCGGAAGCTCGGGGATCGCGGAAAAGAACAAGCTAGACTGTCTCGTCAGAAAGGCTTTCAACCGAGCACTCAGCATCCCGGACTCGGCGTCCAACGAGAAGCTGGCGGCGCTGGACCTTCACAATACCATTGAAGAGATCGTCGAAGAACAACGGTGTCGCAACTCGAGCGACTCACGAAGAGCGCGACGGGAAGACATATCCTTAAGAGCCTGGGACTCCGTCTTTTCACCGGTCGCAGACCGGGGCAAAAGACGGATGTCTCCAAAGTCAAAGAGGCGTTTGACATTCTTCTCCTACCGCGGCACATTCATTCCTGAGCAGGATACGGAGCGAAGAGCGGCCAGGAGCAAGGCCCTGCGAAAGCAACTCAAGAAGCGCAGAAGTAGTCAGTCTACGTGGACGCGGTGAGGTACGGCGAGGGTCGCGACGCCATGGCGGCAGCCGTGGTCGACAAGAAGGGCAAGATTGTCGTAAGCTGCAGCATCAAGACGCCGGAGCCAGATGTGGGGGAAAGGGTGGCCTTAGCCTTGGCCATCAGGACCCAGCAAGTCAAGATCGTCGTTAACCACTCGCAGACGGCGATACGCAGCTTTGCGAAAAGGAGGATCTCGCCGATAACGCGTCGCGTGCTTGGCGACCTCGCAACACACCACAGGGTGAAGCTAATCTCTACACCAGCACACTCGTCACTTCCCGGCAACGAGGAGGCAAACTGACGCAGCCCGAGGTTTGACTCGCCGGGTCGGCATAACGTCGGAACCCTCTAACGAATCGTGGTCGGGAGGAGACAAGCGTGGTGACCTTTCGCGACATTCTAGATCACTATGCGAACGAGCAGCTGAGCTATCCACCGACACACCCCTCGCTCGACAGGAAGCAAGCTACGGCGTGGAGAACACTCAAGACGGACACCTATCCTAGTCCAGCCAAGCTGAGCCACTGGTACCCGGAAAAATACAAGGGCGAATGCAAGCTGTGCGGTGGACGGGCTAATCTTCACCACATGGTTTGGGAGTGTAGCAAGATCAAAAGACAAGCGCAACCACTACTGAGGCAGATCACCGACCTAAAGAGCTGGGAAACTATCCTGCTTAGCACCCCCCCCCCCCCCCCCCGTGCAAGCCGAAGTCGTCGGACTGGCTAAAGACGCCGCCAGAATCCAAGGGATTTTAGCCGTCGTTTGAAGGAGGGTTGAGAGTGGACATTCTAGCGGGTTCTCTGCCTTCCTCTTTGATTTCTGGGCGCAAATAAAGTTGTTCAATCAATCGCATTTGAAATCTTCGTGGACCAGGAAATACTTGGTGATAGCGCTCTGCCGAGAAGAAACTGAGCAAATCGACTTTGATGACGTTGTAGACTAAATCTCTTCGGCGAAAGCAAGGAAAGTTATGATGTAGTTTTTATGCAGTGCCATTATATGTCAACTTGTTTTATACTTGTTTTGTGAATAATCAAAGGTCGTAAACGAAATGTCAGAATCTTAAAGCAGCCTTTCGCTGCTGATACTGCCTATAACTTCATCTAAGAGTCTTCGCGATTTATGGAACTGTTAACATGCCCACTTTCTTTTTTACTTTGGTGTTCAAAGTTATTAAGAACCCATGCAGTTTTTAAATATAACCTTTTTCTATAAAATATGGGCACCAGGCAATGATTAGGAGGTTGTTTGTTAGAAGTTTATTATGTTTGGTAAATTCCTTCACCGTGTGCTTAGTACAATCAGACTTGTACACGTTACTGAAAAAAAAAGTAACTGATTACAATTACAATTACAGCCTCAAAAAAGTAATCGAAAAATTACTCTAAAACTAATCGATTACTGTTATCACCTCGGCAGCGTCATCGAAGCATGACGATACTGTTATCCACTGTTTGTTTGCTTTATTAACTGTTATGCCATTGGCCCGTGGCAGCGCTATATATACTTCCACACGTGCCCGGAATAAACGGTTCTTACCCTGGTAGCCGGCCTGCCTGTTTGGTCTTCGCGGTTCTGCCCTACCGCGAGATGACAAAGTGACAACAGTGGCGACGAGGCGACGAATTCCGCCGGGCAGGAAGCAAGGGCTGCTCAAGATCCGAGACGGGGGCAATGGCAACGCTGACCAGCTTTCAAGTTCCTGGCTTCGATGACAGCAGAAATAAGTGGGACTCCAACATCGTACGCGTTGAAGCATACTTCGAGGTAAATGTTATTGCCAGTGGGAAGACCAAAAGAGCGCTGTTAGTTTCGGCACTCGGAACGCATACGATAGAAGTTTTAAGTGGTAGCTGTGCTCCGCGAAAGGTGAACGAGTTATTGTATGAAGAAGCAGTGGAATCCCTAGAGCAGCACTACGCACCAAAGGCGAAATGAAATAGCCGAGAGCTATAAATTTTTCAACCGCGTGCAACAACAAACGGAGAGCGTACGAGAGTTTGTTGTACAGATCCGCAAACTTGCTGAAAACTGCAACTTCGGCATGAGCCTTGACCGGATGCTACGGGATAGAATTGTGTGTGGTGTGAGAAGTAGAGACGTCCAGCGAAGGTTGCTGTCACGGCGGGGCCTTACGTTGAATGAGGCGGAAGAAGTAGCAGCCGCAGCCGAGGCAGCTGATTCCGAAGTCGAACAAATGCAAAGGCCAGAAACGAAGGAAGGAGGCATACACAAAATGGTGAAACAGCCATCAAGAAATGTATACGGGCGGGAGAAGCACCTTTCGGTAGCTGCATGTGGTCGCTTTGGAAGTTCATCACACACCGGGGAAAACGTGTTTTCGCTGTGGCCACAAAACGAAAACGTGTTTTTGCTGTGGAAAGCAAGGGCACCTAGCCAGAAAGTGTCGAGCTGCGGGGTATCGAGAGCGAAGCGGGAAACCTGATAAGGAACAGATGTCATCGTTGTTGGCGGACGCTTCAGCAGCAGATGATGACCTGTGTATTTCGTCGGTGTATGCAATCAAGTCGCAGGCTGCAACGGTCAGTTTGATCCAACCCGTCAGGAAGAAGCTTTGCTGGGGAGGCATTGACGTCAGCATGGAAATAGACACTGGCTCTCCTGTCTGCGTCCTTCCTCGGAACATGTATCTTCAGTGCCGAAACCAATGGCCTAGCCTTGCAAAAAGCGAACTGAGACTTAATTGTTATCTCGGAAAATTTCCCATTTTAGAAGAGCTGCATCTGGACGCTGCTTTGCAGGGCCGCACGGTTCCTGCAAACCTGGTGGTGTTGGATTGCCTTGGACCCAGCCTTTGTGGCCGGGATGTAATCAACAAGTTGAACTTGCTTGGCGCAGAAGTGGCCTCTGTTTCTGCTCACCGAGACAACCAGGAATTGGAATCCCTGCTGAGCGACTTCCAGGACCTGTTCTAGCCCGGTCTGGGTGCCATCGAGGGGCCCCCGTGCATCTCTACCTGAAGGAAGGAGCTCGCCCGAAATTCATGAAGGCAAGACCCGTTCCTTACGCTCTAAGGGATAAAGTTTGTGAGGAATTAGACCGCCTTGTTCAAACGGGAGTTTGAACAGGGCGGAGTTTGAAAAAAATTAATCGAAAAATAACTCTAAAATTAATCGATTACTTTCACGTTACTTTTCATGCAACTTGTTTTTATTACGGTAGCACATATACACATTTAAATATGTGTTCCGCATTTATAAATTTCTCGTTTTTTGTCCTCTACACCTTGTTCAGTTTCAGCAGCAGTTGTATCTCAATGTTTGCGTCGGTCATCCGGGAACGAATCTTGGTGTCATGAACAGAGCTTCTAGTTTCAATTGGCACAGTTGATGGAGGGATATTATTAGGGAACTAATATTAGGTACGAAGACATAATTTTGACAAACCCAATGAAAGGTACCAATTACGCACTAAGAATGAAGATGTTCGAAAGTGATACCCCCTAAACCAGTCAAAAGCTCGTAGGAGCATGCTCATGAATTGGAATACAAACTGTGTCCTGGTGAAAGGCAAAAAACAGTTCAAACACCCGGACAAGAACGAGAAGGTAGACGAACAACAGCGCTGCTGGAAGTATGCCTGGAAAATAGAGTGGCCAGTAGAAAACCAGCGCTTGTCAGCTAAAGCTGCCGAGCGAAACTTGCTAAGCATCCCATAAATTAAGGGTGTTAAAATTAAACATTTTAAAATTGCGCAGTAAAATGATTGACATGACAAAAAAGCACGTTACTTTTATGTGCGTCCGCAAGTTGTAGTTCGTCGCCCTTGAACATGAAAGAATCTTGAGTAGTCGCCGACAAAGCAAACATTCGAACGTCGCGTTGATTTTATCCTTCCCGTCTTTAAGTGTGAACATAAGTGCAGGCTGAGACCATGAAGAATCGAGGCCTCGTTCCTTCATGATGCTATCGCTTCCAATTTGTTTACGAACTCCCGAAATCGGGAGAATATTTTTAATTTCTATAACTATGAAGGGCACGTCACCTCCGCCGTGTTAAAAAAAATTACACCATCTTCCCGAGGGGAACCATGGGGTGATGCGGAGCATCGCGGATCGTTATTAACGGTGTTATTAACGGTGTTATTAACGGTGTTATTAACGGTGTTAGTAACGTTGTTAGTAACGTTGTTAACTTGCGTGTTATTACTTTGTTAACTTGCGTTGGTTACCACACATCGCGTGAACGTTGTTGGAAACTCCGCGATGCTCCGCATCACCCCATGGTTCCCCTCGGGAAGATGGTGTAATTTTTTTTGTCTTCAGTGGACGTAGCGTTGCTGTTAGTTTGTGGGGTGGTGCTGACGCTTGATTGCGCCAACCCACTAACTGACGGGACTGTTGCTTCCATCACACTTCATCGGAAGAACGGAGTGAAGTGGAGTCAACAGCGCTGAACTGAACGCGCGCAGCGCGCTACCGCTGCTTATATTCACACTTGAAGGAGAGGAGACTAGAGGAGGAGAGTTGCACATGCGCGCGCGATGTGAGTAGAAGCGAACGCACGCGAAGTGCACGCAGCTGGTAGAGAGAGAGAGCGGAGAGAGTAACGCGCAGCTGTTGGAGAGAGGGAAGGAGGAGAGTTGCGCATGCGTAGTGTGAGTGCGGACTACGACGCCTCGGGACATTGACCCGAGCAAGAGATGCTCCGCATCTAAAAGATATTGCTAACGGGATACGTCACTTTCCTCCGAAGAGAACTTGAAACCAACAGCATAAGAGAGAGAGAGAGACAAAAATAAAAGAAAGACAGAAAAAAAAACAGCAGGCCAACACCACCCCCACTCCGTTTGACCTTACGTCCGGGCGCAGCGGATGCTACGAGCACTTAGAGCCAATCCAAGGCCGTGTGGGTGTCACGTGACCTTGGAGAGGGAGCACAGCGACGCGCGGAATGCGTATCACGGACTACCTCCACAGAGCGGAATTGGAGAATAGCTTGCAGCGTCCGCTGCGCCCGCATAGAAATCTGCTAGGTGGCGAATCTTCTATAAAAAAAATGACAGGTTAAGAAAAGTTTGAGGATAGAGAGGAGAAATCAAACGCAAGGCTTGGAGTGGAGAGGATGTATCTCCTGTTTTGTTTCATTTTAGGTCATTTTGGCGAAGAGAACACACTTGACAACATTCCGTGCCGGAGTCAGGCTGAAGACTGAGGTCTCGGTTATTAACGATAAAACAAAATAAAAGAAAGATCCTCGTGTAGGGGGCGCTCAGGTTACGCGCGAAGCGGGGAACGGCTGCGCGCGAACGGCAGTTGTCGTCCGCTCTCAGGGACTTTGGAGGAGACTTGTATACGTAGTTCAACTACTCTACTCAAGTTACTGTAGTTTAACTACTTTTCTGAGTAGTTTAGTAACTTTCAATTACAATTTTATTTCGGTAAATAGTAGTTTACTTTAATTACTTCTTTAGAGTAACTTCTACTCAAGCTACAAATTACTTTCGAATTTTAGTGGTTCTTTTGCTTATCAACAAACATTCCTGCACAAAGGAGATAAGATGTTCGAAGATCAGCTGATATTTGCAAAGAGGGGGAAGCATGTGGCGTAGACAAGAAGGGGGGGGGGGGAGAGAAAATTGTTTGTAGAGTCCGAAACTCCCCCAAAGTTTCACAAACCCCCCCCCCCCCCCACACACACACACACACACTGCAACAACACTGCTACGGGGCATGGGGAGCGAACAGACACGACGCAAGAGAGGCCATGTAACTGCGGGATTTTCACCGAAGACGCGTTTCTTTGTGTCCCGAAGCTCAAGGAGACTCGACCCTTTTGAAGAAAAGGCTGGTCCCCGCTTCTCCCCGACGTAGAAACTCTCGCCCACTACAGGAGGTGCACACACTGCATCCTCACTCAAACGAGGCAACAAAATGCAGCACCTGCTCTGAAACTCATCTTGTGCTCCCGTAGTTTATGCTGTACTCGAAGAATCGCGTGCTAAAGGGCAACGCAAAGATTACCTTTTTGCGTTGCCTTTCCTCCCAAAACTCAGAATATGGAGATCTTCAAAGATTCGTAGATCGTTCGAGAAACCTGTAGTAATTCCCCCACCGTTTTTATATAAAAAATAATAAACAAGCAGTGTTGGAAAGTACTCTGTACATGGTACTTAAAGTACTACTGTTTATAGAAAAATTGTACTTTACTTGAAGTAAGTTTTCTGAGCATGTACTTCTATTTCTCGAGAAAAGTAAAACTCCCAACTTCAATGTACATGCCTCGAATTTGAAAAAAAATAAAAAAAATAAGTGGCGGTATTGTCGTGTGAAAACGCGCTCTTTCAAGACATCATCTGGTCATTTCTCTGAGTGGAGTAATGGCGGCTGTAAGACCGATGAAATAAGTGCCTTTAAGTTGATTGTGGCAAATAGCTCGTCAGCGAGAGTAAAACAACTGCTCTGCGGCGACTTGACATTATACAATATTTGCTGCCATTTCTGTAAAAAACTGATGCGCCTCCGATTACCCCTGGAGCAATGCATACCATTTAAAAACACACAATATAGGAAATGAAAGGGCATCATGCAAGATTGTGTTAAAAGTACTTGTACTTTACCGTGAAATATATTGTATTTATATACGTTACTTCAAGTACATTGCACCCGGTGTACTTACTACTTTACTTCAAGTACATAAACTCTTACTTTGCACTTTACTTCAAGTCGTTTTAGATATACTTTATGCAACACTGCAAACAAGCAAACACTGTCTAAAAAATCAAACTCAGACAGTGCTAAACCTCAAAGTACAAATGACACATTCGCAGTACATCATTGACCAAACAAACAAGAAAGTACAAAACAATTAGGCACGCAGAAGCAGAACCAGCTATTAAAGCATTTCTGTGAAAAAAACAAGCTGATTCATATTTGGCTAGCACAATTTCGCTAACAAATCAAAACCTTTGTACTTTCTTTTTACCATAAAAAAACATATAAAAATAACTTCAAAGTAACTTCAAAAGTACTTTTTTTACGGTAATTAGTAATTTTCTCAATTACTGTCTATTTGAGTAATTTCTACTCTACTAAAATTACGTTTGACGTCAATAATCAGTAACTGAACTTAATTACTTGTTTTTGAGTAACTTGTACATGTCTGCTTTAGAGCTTGCGAGCGTCCGCGACTCCATCTCCCAAGCTTTCGTCTGCTTCCTCCTCTCCAGCTCGCAGATTGTTCTTAACCTGGTGACCGGTTTTTGCCAGAACTGAGTGACTCCAACACTTCTAACCCCTCGCAAAGCAAAAAACAAAATTTGAGAAAAATTGTATTGGGTAATTTTGTAATCGATTACAGCAAGAATGTAATTGAATTGCTAGGATCGTTTCTCGTTAAAGGAAGTAATTGAAGCTTTACAAAATTAGTCAAATGTAATCGATTACAAGTAATCCATTACGTGTAACGCGTTACGTACGTACAAGTCTGAGTACAATGCAATAGAATGGATGTGCTGAGACACAGCTTTGGTGGACACGCGAGATTCTACGCAAAGCACCTCCACCACCACCACGACCACCACCACCGCCACCATCTTATCATCAGGGGCGCAATAAAACTGCTTGCCATTGGCGCCGTCCCCCCCTAGGTAGGCCGCTGGGAGTCATCGAGGCTCCCTTTTCTTTAATTATATTTAATTTCATTTCATTTATTTAAACTCAAGGACATCCTTTTGAACGCATTACATAAGAAAGGATTTTCAAAATAAATATAAAAGCACATTATAAATAACAGGTATAAATCAAAATTCACTTACAACATGGTATAGTACATCCTTGCCACACACAAAAACGGTCCAAATTCTACATTCCCCTAAATTTCACATTACTAAAAAACATTCAATCATTCAAACATGACACGTGCACAGTCTTGAATACACCAAGGCATTGACACAATTCTGTCAAACTGTGAAAATATAATATAAGACAGTACATAGCACGGGTGATTGCTGCAAAATCAACATTATTAGATAAAACTAAAAAGACGGGTAGGTTCAGCGTAGTCACCAAATAAAACGTGCAAAATTGTAGCTACTTTAAATTTTCAAGCTATAGCCTTGCCCTCTAAATGACAAAAGTAAACTTCATTCTCGCCTTTTTACAAACGAAATACTATAGTTAAGCTCTACGCCACCAGCCTTTTATTTTATTAAAAATTTTAATTACTTAAAAAAACATTCCATACTAGCAATAAAGACTGAAATACATAATCAAAAAAGCAACCGATAGTCGCACAACTTTAGAAGCATGCCACCTTAATTCCACACACTTTCCTTTTATTTTTACTACACCCAATGGGACTAATCACAAATACGCTTTTTAACAAAACCATATTTGCGATTTACATGCAGAAAAATTAGTCGATTTTCGCCTGTTCCGAATTTCGGAATATTTTGGGTGGGTTTTTTGCCCATCTGTTTCGACCTTTCAAGGGCCGTAATCCACTTTTTTTAGATAGTCTACTTATGGTCATGACTAAATCTATAGGCTCTAAGCATCCTAAAAAAACCAAACATTACATTCATGTGTGGTCACATTCTTTATTAAAATCAGCATCAAAGATTGATTGCACCGGAACTATCGTTGTCGTGAGGTGGCGCCATCGCACGAGTAGAGGAAGCCTATGCAGTTACTCCAAGGAGAAACAGAGCACCACTCTGCTGCGGCGTCAGCGGTGCCGCGCTATAGTATGTCTTCTCTCATTGCCTCCTAGCTTCTCTGCTCCGCGCGCCGCAGCACACCGCCTCACAGCTTATCCATCCGCTCCTCCTGCAGACGCGACGGTCGCTTCCCGCAGTGCAGTTTGCATCTAACATGGCCGCCCTGTGAGGAATATTGCAATACTCTGCTCCGCAAACGGAGCATATACAGTTATAGCATATACAAAGATAGAAGTACTACATAGATTATCGCGGACGTGCCAGTTTACGTTGCTTACTTACCACTTTGATTAATTACCCGAGACTGGCGCGAGAAACTAGAAACATCAACCATGGAAGAGAAAGAAAAAGGTGATAGGAAGACAAAGACTCAAACTCAGCTAAAAGTTTATTCAGTAAACCTGTCTTACATACATCCTACCCTCAATGTCACCACCCTTTCCCCACAAAAGGTAAAAACATCCTCCTTTACTAGAACAAATGTAGTTTGCGCATGTCGTCCTCACCCTCATATGAATGCTTACAAAGAAAAACCTGTACGCCCACCGCGAAACAGATATGGCATTGACCGTCGCTTTGGCACTTCCCCCTTTAAAAACACATTTAAATTTGTAGGAAGGCTTTGGAAGCGTTGCTGAGCTGTAAAGATGCTTGGCTTATACAACTGCCTATTGTCTTTATTATAACTGCTTATCTCACCACTCTTTTCATGTCGTTGAGTTCCTTCTGCACGACTTCTATTTCTACCCACTGGAGTGTACAATGGACTACTTCCATAAACCCCTGCATGCAACACGGCGCGCGTTGCACTCTGGGAACTAGTTGGCCGGGGAGGGGAGTGGCATGGTTTCGGTTTCGATCGACACGTCGACAAGAGACTATACAGAGAGCGTGGACTATTAACGGTCGTTATCTCACGTTTTTTGGTCCCGAGAGCATCGTTTTTGGTCTCTAAACTAACCTAAATAGCCAGACCTCGAAGCTATAGCGGCTATAGCACAAGCCCGAGTCGTATAGCTTGTCTTAACACATGCTTGTTGTATTTTTGTACACCATCGAGCCTTTCTGTTAGCGTTTCGAGATATATGTGAACGAGCCAATGCTAGAAATCTCGACGCTGCGTAGCTCGGGTATCTTGCTTGTGTACGAGTCAACAAGCTGTAACGACCAATAAGTTTGCATACATCGAGCTCGCACCTTTACAGCTGCTCAGGAAGTTTGTTTGTTTTGCCTCCGGCAGTGACGGACACCTCCTTTCCGGACTGACATATAGCATCCCATATGAACTTTGCGTTAAATCTTAATTACTGTTAATGTTCTTGTTACTGTTGTGTTAAGTTTCGGTAATACTGCGGCACCACAGGCCTCAGGTACGGGCCAATGGCCTTTCTGTGAGGCTGTGACCCTCCAGGGTCGAATAAAGACTATCTATCTATCTATCTATCATAGACGAAATATATAGTTTTTTGCAATTACTGTTTCCAGGTGAAACTTGGAGGCGCCATTGAAAAGCTCAATTGGAACACACTTCTTATCTCTTATCTGTACTGACCCGCAGCACTGCACCAAGCTAACTCCCCACCCGCTTGCATTCGACCAATATTCAACATCGCGTATGCACATAAAGTTATCCTGCAATCATATAGGCACATTCGCACATACAAACCTTTTAAGAAAGCAAAAGTCGAGTACTTGTGTGAAGAATGTCGCACCGTTCGTCGGAAGTGCGCCGGACGGGCGTGAACCCCTATGCGGTGTGCTAAACGAACGAAATTAGTCAAAGCGCATTTGACGGTTGCTAATGGCCGTAATATTTGTTATGTGTTTGCTTTCTTCCTGACTGAGTAGGCTGAGATAATTTCAGTTACACCGTTCAGACCCAGATCTTGGGCGTCAGTAAAAGCTCGTCCAAAAAGGCTTAGCGAGGAGTATGGGACGCTTGTTAGAGCCTCCGTCGTAGCTAGCCGATCTCAGCGTTTGCGAAAACCTAATCTCCTATCAGCATAAAATTTGAGTGGGCGATATATGATGACACGAGGAAGACATCATAGTAACTTTTGTGCAGTAGTGAGGTCGAATTTATTGCGTTTCCTTAAACGTTCATGCGTCAACGCTGGGCTCAACTTTGTTACTCCTGTGAGGATGCGGCTTGCTTTTCGCCCAATGAAGTAACAAGAAGCGGACGTTTGAAAACAAAATACGTGTAAGGCTCAAGGTGACCAAATTTTAGTTGTAGTTTGCTGGTACTAGACGGGATTATTGAAAGTGAGCTCAAAGATGCACTCGTGGGTGAGGTGACTAAGCCACGTCTTACTACGTTTGCATACGCACGCACAATATCCGGTGTTTTGGGAAGTAAGGAAAGTGCCCCAGTCTTCGTTTGTATCGCTCGAGAATCAGTGTATTGTACATTCGTGAAAAGTCAGTTAATCGAAAACGCAAGCGGCGCATTCGGTCACGGCGGGATAGCATGAAATGAAGCTGCTGAATCGAAACCGAAACTGAGTGGCCAACTAGTTCCCAGAGTGCACTGCGTGGTATTTCGCCGCGATGGGGCGCGTCGGTTTTGGAAGAAGTCTATTACTGCATTCCCGGGCGTGCTTCGCTACCTCTGAGTTGGGAGCTTTGTTTTGAACTTTCGCCTATGCTCGGCTAATCTGTGATTTAGACATCTGAAAGTTTGGCCGACGTATTTGAACCGACAGGCCAAAAGGATATCATACACTACCCCACCCTCCTAGGGAACCGACTTCCCTTTATGTGGTTTTTTGCCTCGTTTCCTCCACACAAGAAAAGGGGCAAGTTTCACCAAATTAAGTCGGTGCTAAACACAACGTCAACACCAAACTTCTTCGCACATGCCTTCACATTGTGACATACCTCATGATAATAAGGCATGACCGCATGCCATTTGTTAGGTTTTTCCTCACATCTTTATCTTCTTTCGCTCATTAGTGCCAGTTGCCTGCGGATGAAGCCTTCCTCGTAACCTACGCTACATAGTCTTTCATGTTTTCCTTTTACTGAGCTTGCCAGATAAGGATACACAATCTGCTCATCGCATTCGTGATCAGAAACCTTACCACTCCCACTTTTACCGTTTTAGAATGTGAAACTTGTAATTTGAGAAATAGGTTCCGGTTTTTGTTATTTTTTCATACTCCCAACATGAATTTGTAAACCCAAATATTGCAACACTTCCCTCTCCGGCTGTTTCGCAGTGAACCGCAATTCAGGCGCTGACTTTCCTATAAGTCTTTGCGCTTTTTCTGTTGCTCCGCTCCGAAACGATCACACTACGGTGTCGTCGACATACCGCCTAACCACACAGCTCTCCGAAGATAAACCTTTGATGCCCTCAACTACAGCCGAGCCCCAAAGAGTTCAAATAGATCTCTGTCAATACTGTATGGTGCCACCGACGAACCTGCACACACCACTTATTTTGGAACATACGCCTTGCCGACTACTAAAAGGCACGAACTGACCGGCAATAAAAACCACTAAACTTTAGCGCGAGGTAGTTGGCAAGAATACCAAAAGCAGAATGGCGTGGAATATCGAGTGCCCGGGCAGGTTACGCGGGGCAATTGCGTCTAGGGCTTTTTAAACTGGGCCATCTAGAGACAGGGCAAAAAGGGAATTCTACCGCAAATCAATTTGGACACGCCGTTTTCGAGATTGGGTGATTTTGTGCTTCCCCCCCCCCCCCCCCCCCCTTGACGTATGTTCAACCCGTTCAACCAAACTGGCAGGTAAAAGAAATAAAGCACTCCTGGCTGTTCACAAACAGCAACATTGTAATTATGTGTTTCGAACGCTGCAGGATTGCCAGGCTTACAGGAACAAAGAACCTGAGAAGATGGAAGACGGGCATAAAACATCGAATATCGTTAGCCTAAACCATACTGCCGTCACCGTAAAACAAACAAACAAAATTGTTTAAAATAACCCCTGTTGCAGCCGGCGAACACACCGTTTGTTATGACAACGGCTAGATAATTTGTATGCATTTAAGCCGCGTTCAAATATCGTCATATGGGTGTACTGCGATCCCCACGTTACGTCATCAAATTTTGCAAAGGAGAGATTGAATGAAAATGATCGCTTTTGTCCTTGAAATTACACCGCAACAAAGGCGTTTCTTGGCCAGTGGCGTTGCGTGCGAGTATCCTTGAGTCCCACTAGTGCCAGTAAGCTCGTGTAAAGTGAAAAACATTCTAATACGCCTCGCAAGTGGGCTCATTTTCGTCTTCTGCGCATGAGAAAGGAAGTAGTTGTGACGTCAGAACGCCGAGCCCTGATTGGCTGATCGCGACCCCCCTATCTGAGCGTCGTCTGCTCCTTTGCAACGTCGTTTGCTCGCAACGTCGTCTGCGTCTGCGTCTGCAACGCTCCTTTAAAGGGGGGGGTGCGACGATATTCAATGGAAATTTTTTTTTTTTTTTTCTTTACACGAGCTTACTGGCACTAGCGGGACTCAGGGATACTCGCTCGCAACGCCCCTGGCCAAGAAACTCCTTTGTTGCGGTGTAATTGCAAGGACAGAAGCGAGCGTTTTCATTCATTCTCCTCTTTTCAAAACTTGATGACGTAGCTGAGTGGTCGCAGTATCGCCCAGTGACGATATTTGAATGCAGCTTCATAGATTTGACCCGAGCATTGCGTGGGCACTCGATTTAGGCTCGTGATAATCGATATCTCTAGAAGCATTCGGGTAGTGGCCTCGTGTCCAATCGCTGCAATGACGACAATAGCCGAGCCATAACGATGTCTGGAACTCAGCGCGTGTCCTGTGCCTTGCCAACCCCAGTTCGTGGCTATGATCAACTTTGGCGGCACATAATGGACTCCAGAATCCAGATCACGTGGCCACTTGTCCTGGCTGCGAATTGATGGGGTGAACGCTGATCGTTTTCCTTTGATTTTATCTGCGACTTCGATTGCGTGTGGTGAAGAACGATCGGGTGTTTCACAAGGTCATTAACGTCAGGGATCCGTTCTAAGTGGTATCTGCGAAAAGTACAAAAATCGTTGCATCGCCCATTTAATGTTTCAATGAATCTCTGCGCAACGCACAAAATGCGTCTTTTTGGCGGATCTATCGGCGGGGGCCACACAGGAAGGTGTGGTCGCAAGCCGAAACTCGAAACAGAAATTTATTTCTAGCGCGTACTTATTAAACATCCGCGCTCATTTGATGCTCAATACTACGACGTCAAAAATAATAAAAAGCAAAAAAATAATAAAAAGTTACCTTGAGAGAGCTGGCTTGGGCATAAACGAACTCGAGCTTGTGCGGCCTCTGTTGAACGCGCGAAGTTTCTGAAGAATGCCCTTGAACGGTAACTGATGCAGCCGTACAGGCTTTCACGCCACAGCACGTCACATCGCCGGCGTTTCGCACCTCTTTCCTTCAACTACACTTGTTTTCACCTCAAGAACTGAAGTAAAAAACAAAAATTCCGGCTCATCGTGGAGCATTACTAATTTCGTCATTTATATGGATAATTAAGATATATGAGGATGCATTTTAGATTAGATATGTGTTATTTTATCAAGATCTATACGTTTCAAACGCCAAAAACATCGTTTCTTCCACCGACGACCAAATCGTGTAAGAACTACTTCGCGCGGCCTATAAAAAATCAGCAAAATTTCCTTTTTTCCTTGAGGTGAAAACGAGTATAGACACCGTATCCTTGTCTCTGCACT
Source organism: Ixodes persulcatus (assembly GCA_013358835.2). Lineage (NCBI taxonomy): Eukaryota > Metazoa > Arthropoda > Arachnida > Ixodida > Ixodidae > Ixodes > Ixodes persulcatus. The sequence continues at coordinate 183,534 of JABSTQ010009316.1, read as the reverse complement.
TCCAATGTGCTTCATAATGTCTCCCAAAGAGGGGGACTCCATGAACGGCAACGGCATCGTTGTTTCGGTCACAGTAGGTTGACTCGGTCGTGGTTTCGGTTCTTTCAATAATAACTTGGACAGCCATATTGAATCCTCTCGCGCGCCCCCTATAGGCTGCGAAACTTGCGAATAGAGAAATCAGCCATGAATGAATGTAATGTTTGGTTCTTTAGGATGCTTAGAGCCCATATATTGAGTTATTACCATAAATAAACTATCGCAGAAAGTGCTTTAGTGTCCCAATAATTGTGTATATGTTTATAGAGCCAGAAGTTAGTCAGTCCCAATGTTGTCTGGTGTCTCAGCTGTAGATGAGTAATTTGGCTAGTGCAGTACAACCGCTAGCCTGGGGTCATTATAATGTACCACGCGGTAGTATACAGCAGAGCCATGTATAGAGAGAGTATGGTCAATGGGCAGAGCCAGGGCGTGCATCAGACGCAGATAGAGGGCTTGGCATGCTTTCTTGGTCAACCAGAAGCCGAAAATAATCCCCTAGCGGTGGTAGCGAGAAACAGTTTTAATAAGAGCGTAAGGATTAAATGTAGTAACTCTTCATGGTTGAAAATATGGTGCACGTGATGTTTTGATTACGATCATCCAAAAAGATGTAAGAAACGAATGTCCCGCTCGAACTCTGTTTTGCTCGGACAGAGTGTGACCGCTCGGACGGCAGATTTCGGCCATCGGCGCCTGGCGTACAGATTATATGGATCACTCCGAAAGTAGCATTTTTCCACCATGATTTTGGATAACCGTGATTGAAGCATCACGTGCAGCATCTTTTCGGTCGCCGAGAGTTACTCTGACGCCCTTATTAATTTCGTTTCTCGCGACCACCACCAGGGTATTATTTCCGGCTTGTAGTTGGCCACATTCCAATTTGTGAAGACGCCCTGGAACAGGCCCAGCCACCTTTCGGCCTATGGCGCCTCTTCATTTGCCTCCTATGCTTCCCAATGAATGGCCAAACTCTCTCTATATACAACTCTGGAATACACGACCGCACGCCGATAAGATGCTCATCCAAATCAAAACGGGCAGGGGTAGGGATTGAACCCAGGATCCCTGGGTTCTGCAGCACGTTCTTTTGCTTTACGCGCTCCGAGCTGGAGTGGCTAGCTCACTCGGCCACCGATCATGCGTATGAACAACGTATTCGCAAGTACAAAAATCGTTGCTTCGCCCCTTCAAAGGAACAATGAAGATGATTTTCAACTTCTTCCGAAAAGCGTGTATTTCTACTTTGTAGGAACCGGGCAATATGCTCAATGTTTTTATACACTTATACGAAGCTTATTATTTCATGTAAAATAAGGAAACGAAACCGAAACTGACGTTCGCCTTTTCCGACAGACGACCTCTCCTAAAACGGAGGTGCCGACGTCACAACTATCTTATCCAGCGGCCGTTCACTGGACTCCATATATGAGGGTGATGTTTAGAGCGCATGCCCAGAACGAGCTCACATTAATAGGCTGCTAAGACCGGCAATCTTCATGGTGCGGAATGTACATTGCAAAAGAACTGTGGAAACTCGACATCAGCACTCGCTCAGCAGCCGCGCACATCCCTACCCAAGAAAACAGTTTAAACTGGATTATGGAACAGGAAAATCTAACTGGATTTCTTGTTGGAAACCTGAAATCCAATTCACAGACAATGGTCTGCACACTAGATTTCAGGTTTCCAACAAAATCCAGTTAGATTTTCCTGTTCCATAATCCAGTTTCAATTGTTTGTTTAGGTAGGGATAGCTATGGCTGCCAGTGAATACAACCGATACACGGGGACAACTTTGTCTGGCATTGTCGAAGAAGTGAAGGCCGCGCGAGCACAGCTGTGATCGGCGCTCAATGTGCGCAAGCGCACCGTACCCATAGCCTTGACTTCATTACCACGAAAAGTTGTCAACAAGTATACTCTCGTTCTATTTACCTTCACCTCCTGCACCGGTGTAGAAAAGGGTTAGGGGCGGTGTACTTCCGGTCGTACCCCAATACACATACCTGCCGGAAGTACACTGCCCTGCGCTTTTCTGCACCGGTGTAGAAAAGGGTTAGGGGCGGTGTACTTCCGGTCGTACCCCAATACACATACCTGCCGGAAGTACACTGCCCTGCGCTTTTCTGCACCGGTGCAGGAGGTGCAGGTTAATCGAACAAGCCTACCCTACTGAAAAACCCAGTATTACTTTTCGCTTTCTCGATTATGGAACTGGAAATCAATCTGGATTCTATCCGGATTTCAGCTTTTGGAAAATTATACTGTTGTCTGCAAACTGAATTTTAGGTTTCCAGAAAAAAAATTTCAGTTAGATTTTCAGTTCTATAATTCAGATAGTGAAAGGATATACGGTTTTTTCGGTAGGGTAGTGAACCGTACGTCTCGGCAGAATTTAATATTCATGAGCGCACATAATGCGGTGACATCCCAAACTTTCTTAGACATCAACGCCTCGTGCATGCACTAAAATTGGAATTTCAGCTGAACAACAACAAACATCGCGATGATCTCCAAAAATATTTTACATGACAGTCAAAAATATCAGTAAGCAGTAATTAAACTTTCGGGAAAGTATAGTTTTCATTCAGCCTATTTTTTTTTTAATTATTTATTCGCGCTGATTTCACAAAATCGTAAACCTTTTTTTTTTTTTTTCACAACAGATCGTAATGTTCCCGAGGACTGTACTAGCCTGGGTATCATAGAATGCCAATCATGTAGAATTTTGATAGTTCCTTGAGTTTGGTTTATTTCACGGAATGTCCCAGAAAGTTGAACCTCGACGACGCTTCCATTACGGCCCTCACTCGATATTTCAACAACGTCTAGAGGACAGAAAGAATGCCGGAGGAATGGAAACACGCGGACATTACACTCATCCTTAAAGGAGCTGTGCAACGATATTCAATTGGAATGTTTTTCACTTTACACGAGCTTACTGGCACTAGTGGGACTCAAGGATACTCGCATGCAATGCCACTGGCCAAGAAACTCCTTTGTTGCGGTGTAATTTCAAGGACAAAAGCGATCATTTTCATTCAATCTCTCCCTTGCAAAATTCGATGACGTAACGCGGGGATCGCAGTACACCCGTATGACGATATTTGAATGCGGTTCATAGATTGGACCCGAGCATTGCGTGGGCACTCGATTTAGGCTCGTGATAATTGATAGCTCGAGAAGCATTCGAGTAGTGGCCCGTGTCCAATCGCTGCAACGACGACAATAGCCGAGCCATAACAATGTCTGGAACTCAGCGCGTGTCCTGTGCTTTGCCAACCCCAGCGCGTGGCTATGATCAACATTGGCGGCATATAATCGGCTCCAGATCACGTGGCCGCTTGTTCTGGCTGCGAGTTGAGGGCGTGAACGCTGCTCGTTGTTTTTTAATTTTTTTTCTGGGACTTCTAATGCGTCGGGTGAAAAACGAAGGCGTGTTTCATAGGTCATTAACGTCAGGGATCCGTTCTAAGCGGTATTTGCGCAAAGTAAAAAAATTGTTGCATAGCCCCTTTAAGACTGGCAAGCCACTGGGACTTCAAAGCCTGCGATCCATCGCTCTCACGCCATCTGTGGGGAAGCTCATGGAGTATGTCGTCTTGTCACGACTACAACCATATCTCGAGGAACAATAGTACTTTGCGCATACCATGTATGGATTCCGACCGCACCTCTCCACGCAAGACATCCTTCTCCAACTCAAGGAAGAGGTCCTCCACTTCCAAAGCCAAGCCCAGGCAAGAATGGTGCTAGCCATCGATTTCAAGTAGGCTTTCGATAATGTCTCGCAGGATGCTATACTACGCAACCTCGCCGAGACCCACTGCGGTACGAGGGCATACACTATGTTCAATCCTTTCTTATGGATCGAACCGCCACCTAGGGGATTTGCGACATCCACTCGGACCCCGTTCGCCTAATAGGATGAGGGACGGCTGAGGGATCCGTTGTATCGCCCTTGCTGTTTAACGTGGCAATGGCGGGTCTCCCGCACAAACTCGACGAAATCCCACACTTGCGAAACGCCCTCTACGCCGACGATATCACGGTGTGGGCCATCACAGGGTCGGAGGGAGAAATCCAGGACAGACTGCAAGAAGCAGTCAACGTGACCCAAGACTACACGGGAGCGGCAGGGCTAACCTGCGCAAATGAAAAATCTGAGCTTCTGGTGATCCGAAAACACTCAGTACTGAACAAACACGCGCCCACCATCGACCTAACGCTAGGAACTACACGTATACCCCGGGTAGAGCGCCTACGAGTACTTGGCATGCACCTCCAAAACCACGGAGGAGCACGACACACCGTGGAACTCCTGCGCAGACAAGCCGTCCAAATAGCCCACCTCATCCGACGGTGTCCAATCGAAAAGGGGGGCTCAGTGAACAAGATACGCTGCGAATCTATCAAGGCCTCATTGTGAGCCGCTTCAGATATGTGCCCTTTCACAACTTTACCATCACCGAAATGGACTGGCTGAACACTGCACTCCGCAAGGCGATCAAGGCAGCCCTCAGTCTACCAAGTACATAAACGAAGCGACTCCTGATGCTGGGGGTCCACAACACGATGGAAGAGCTAGTCGAAGCGCAAAAAAACAGGACGGCTCAGACGCCTCAACGCCACCCGACTGGGCCGAGCAATGCTGCGCAGACTTGCTTACACCGATCTCACGCCGGAAGAGCCACCCACCCCAGCAGGCCTGAAATCGGACATTCTGAACCGCGTTCGGGCGGCACCTATCTCTAAGAACATGCACCCAGACCTCCACAGAGGGCGAAGAGAGGCTAGGGTCCGGTCCTTACAGAAAGTCTACGGCCCAGACCCACAAACACGGTACACAGATGCTGCTCTCCACGAGGAAAGAGTTGGAGCAGCAACCATCGCAGTAACAGACAGACACGGAACCTGCCCCAGCACGGGCCCCGTCTCAAACATCGCATCAATCTAGGATTCAGAGGAGATGGTCATAGCGCTGGCCATCTCACACGCAATCCCACGCAGAGTGGCCACTGACCTCAAACATAAGATAACTACCGTCACCGGCTCGTAAGCAGCGTGCAGAGCGTTTGCTGGCAACACCCTCTACCCACGGACAGCACACCTCATCAACGCCATAAGCCCCGACTGGTTACAAATACCGGTCATCCGGGTCATTTGGACCCCTGCATATCTGGGCTTACCCGAAAGTGCTCACGCACTAGCCGGAGCGGCAGCGGCGAAACGGGCTTTGTCAAATGGAATCAGGATACAGCGGGACCCAGATCGCAACACACCCGCGCACTCTCAGTCCCTCCGCACCCCAACAGTCACACACCTTAATACCTACCACCTGGTAACGGAATATTACCGAACAACAGACCGGGTCCTGCCCCCTCCGCATCGGGAGCTATCCCAGGCGGAGGCAGCGGACTGGCGACATCTTCAAACGTTTGTTTCCTAACCTCCACCAGCGACATCGCTGACTCCCCAACCGCAACCCATGCACATGTCCGGGATGTGGCAGCGAACACCCCAAATGTGTACCACTCCATCTGGAAATCACCCCCCCCCCCCCCCGGTGAGGGTATCACCCCCATTCCCTCATTCCGCCCCCCCCCCCCCTTTTCCTCCTAAGAGGCGGCCCTATCCGGCACAGAGCTCGATGACAAGCAGCGACTGGTTCAGCGAGCCCGCCGAATCTGGGCAACCAACGAGGCCCTGGACTAAGGGCACCGACCAGTGACCGCAAGGTCCTTTCACTTTTCGAATATTAAAGTTAACGATTATGATTATGACGGCCATGGCTGTAGCGGCGCTTTGTGGCTTGATAGCGTCGTACCACGTTGCGAGTGCGGGCATCCAGAACATTCGTGCTTCGTATGCCACTGCCAAACTAATGCGGAGCGCAAGTTCGTCTGCTTCTTGCACAGGGGTTGCGATCATGTCAGAACGCTGAGCTCTTATTGGCTGATTGAAAAAATAAATAGTGGGTAGACCTCAAGGCAATTAGCATTGTGGTCTGCCCACAATCTTTTCAATCAAAGCCAATCAGAGCTCGGCGCATTGCAACTCCCGCGCAAGAAGCAGACAACTTGCTCTACTCATTGGTTGCCACGCTTCGCACGAGGCACGCATGACCCAACGACTCGCGGCCGTTTGTCAACGCAATGCAGTCAAGCGCATTCAAACGCAACTGTGTGAATAAGAGCTTATTTTTGTCGACATCGCTTATTGCCAATCACGTTGCGTGAGGCACTATCGCATTCCGAAGAACAATAATTGTTGTGCGTTGCTGCTACATACAACGTGAGACAGAACACCGTGATAGGCCTAACGCGGACGCCTTTAGCTTTTATAACCTAAGACCGACGCTACTTGATTAGCACATTACGGAACTGCTCATAGACGCTGCTTTGCACGAGCATTAGCACTTTTCTCTCACTACGGCTCGCCTCCTGTCGTTCGACGCGGCACTGTTATGGGGGGACGGCTGCTATAATAACTGCGGTGTGTTCTATGGAATACATATGTTTCGAAGCACAACGTTTAGATAGCGTTTCATCGTACTCTATGGAACAAACAGCTCTAAAACGAAAATCTATATGGCGCTTAAAACAACTGGAGGCGGGCTGAAGGGAATGAGGGGAGGGGGAGTGTATTGGGCTCGCGCAGAAGCGTTTACCCATGTCTTCGTTCCCGCATATTTGCGCACAACACTCCAGCACCCCATGGGCGAAGGCTGAATGAATGGGCAGGAAAGAACACGGCATGCTAAACGAGATCTAACAGGAGCTTTTTGAAGAATAGACTCGGAGGTGTACCGGAAACTGCAGCGCGTCAGTCCGGGACAGTTTCTGCAGCTCCCTTCAACAGTGCAACCAAGAATCGCGCGACAAAACGTACAAAACACAGCGATGCGCCATTGTTGTTTTTCTCAACAGAAAAACAATATTGTGGTGCCAAACTACACGCTTTTCAAATCAGTCCTCACTCAACATTAAAGAGCGAAAGGCGATCGGTAGAAACCTGCGCGAATAACAGTTTGATCATCCGCATCAGATCCTCATCCGCAGACTTCGTATCCGCATCCGAATTGTATCCGCAATGTTCTTAAAGAATTGCATCCGCATCCGGTTTGCTTCCGCAGACTTTGTATTCGCATCCAAAGCGCACCCGCCAATTTCGGAACCGCATCCGACTCTCAATCCGCGTATTCATTTTACATCATGAAACCAAGCATGAATAAAAAGTAAATATAAAAGCATCTGGATGGTATTCTATAAGTCGTCTGCTTACCTTTCTACAAAGCACTATTCGTGTAAAAATACGGTGAAGGTCATTTTATCGTATTCTGTTCTATCGTATTTATAAAATAAGCGATCATCCTTCCAGAGACAATTCACATCGCTCCAAAGATTATTGCAGTTAGGAGATCGTCTTGGGAGTTTGTGACACTGACACTCTCTCCAGTAGATGCGCTCAGGAGGAGGAAAATTTATATTCATTTTTCTTTTTGCTCGTAAAACCCATTTCAAGCATACGCATGTTTTATAAACATGAAAATTGACAAAGTGCAGACTAATAACATTGTGTCATTTTATTTAAGCCAAACAATATAAAAGCGGGAGAGGAAAGGTGCTCGCTCTGCGCAGCAAAATACTCGTGTACATGTGGTAAGGTGCGAGTACACTGAGAAAATATCACAATATTCAATAATGGCAACACCTTCTACCGGTTTCAGCTTTAAACACGAACCGTCAACTGCATTCTCGGAACCATATACTTAAAAACAACTCAGTGTCAACTGTCGAGAAAAAAAAATGCACACGCAAGCAACGTTTCACTTGTCGAGGTATCTGTGTACTGTAGAACAAACAAAATATCTTCAACTCTGACGGATTTTTACCGGTTCGCCATTCTTAAATTACCCGCTAATGGGAAGCATATCTCCGTTGGTGAACTTGATGCTGACATGGCGTGCACGACCTGCGCTACAAGAATGAGGTCCGGCAACTAGTGCTGGCGCAAGTTCCACCACTCCAGAGGATAGAATTCAGTCTCCTCAGTGTATAGACCAACTCAAATCTCCCACGTTACACCACTGCGGTGGCGCTGCAGTCAGCACTGCGCATGCGCAGAAGCCTCAGTCCTCCCCAATCTGGTTTCTGCGCAGTGCCCACACCTGGTGTGGGCAAAGCGGGCTTGTTTGGAAACACTGCGTGGGTGTATACTTGTAGGCAAAAAAGCCACTTGTAGGCTTCTACTTTTTTACGGCTTGTACGTTTTCGGGTTTTCTCTGCCCAAAGAACGTTTTCCGCTCTTTCCCTGCCAAACAAGAACACGCTTCTTGGGACGACTGATAAGTTGATAAGTTGTGCGTTCTTTACTCTTTCTAGGGACAGTACTTTGGCGAGATAGAACGTTCTAGAGCGGTCCTTGGTGAGAATGAATTCTTTATTGTAGTAAAGAACTATTTTTCCCCGATTGGCACCTTTTATTTAGGAAATTAGTTTGCCCCCGGAACAATTCGACGGTGCACCTTCATAGTATCACTATCTTATTCACTCTACACTGTACGATCTCACGTTTATGAGCTGTTTCGGCAAAAAATGGAATTAGACCCGCGGATATCCGCATCCGATCCGTATCCGTAGCCCCTGGCATCCGCATCCGATCCGCAATCCACCAAATGTGATTAATTTATATTCAAATTAGCCTGTTTACTGCGGATACGCGTATGTCCATGGTTAATCCGCGGATATGCAGTGCTCTAGCGATCGGCTATTTCAGTCCCCGCGTCCGCGAACTGAAATAGTACTTTATTTCTGCTGCAATAAACCTTTCTAGCAAAACTATGTGGCTTTCATTGTTACTGAAGTTAGAAAAACAAAAACAAACATTCAACAACTTACGATAAAAAAAAAAAAAAAAAAACGAACGGACAACGTTCGTTTCGACCAATCGTCTGATTAGCTCCATTTGATGTCACGCTCTATGTCATTTAAAAGCTGGAATATTTCCGCACTCTTGGGTGTCGCTGTTATCTGTCCCAGCGTGATTATTCCTGGATCTGTTAAATTCATTTGTGCTGTGCGCAAGCGCAACTTTGGGCTAACACTTCGTCAACATTACCTAGAACACGCACGGGGACTATTTCAATCGTTAAACTGAACTTCCAAATCGTCTTCATGGTCTATTTAAGGATTTTTGTAGATCGTTGCCGCCGTCCTGTAACGCTCTCCACAACCCGCTACAACATCCGGAGCTCTGCAGACAAGGCCAGGGACATGCATGCGCATTTGTGACGTCTTTTTTGCGCAAAGTGAAGGGGAGGGTGAAAGGCTATTCACAGAACGACTGTGCGTGATACAAGTTAAAGACCCCAGGTTCACCGTAGTACTGACTGGCCATATTTGTCTACATCGAGAGTAAAGTTGCCTCACTTCAAAGGCAGAAAAGATCACGCTGTTTAAATGACCAAAAAGAAATTTAGACCATTGAGACAATATAAAGGCTTATATTTCTTATTTATACTCCCGAAGGTCATCTGGTATTTTTTCCCATTTTTTTGCATGCCCAAAGTACGCAGTGTCTCTTGACGTATCTCACAGCTGCGACAAGCACTTCGTCAACCTGACCCTCAGGTTTCTACGCTCGTGATTCGATAGGCACTCGAGTAGTGCAAATGGCTGTCACCCCGTAACACACGTAAGGATATGGATGCATAGACAGTTGGGTATCACCGGCGAACTATATTAGGTCACCGACCTTTGAATGTCGAATGCACACTTAATCAAATTCACAGGGTCCCTTATTTTATCCCTAAGACGACTTGAAGGCGAAGGCCCATTGCCGATGCATTAAAGACAGACACCCCTCTTAATGTGCTGAGTCATCCTTCTTAATGTGCTGAGTCCTCCTTCTCAATGTGCTCAGTCATCCTTCTCAATGTGTGTAAAAACTTCCACTTCGGTCTAGAAGACGACGAAACTGCGGACAGAACAAGCCAAGGCTCGAGCACCACCAAAACGACACGAGCGGGGGGAACGAGCCGGCTACAACCGTTTTTCGCCTAGCTTCGATGTCCCTTTCCTCACTGTAAATAGTGTACATAAAGTTGCTATCGATTTAAACAACATCATGTCCAGAAGTTCATTTAAACAATGTAATGAGTCGTCAACTTAATTTCCTTAGTTATCCACTTAATTCGCTTAGTCATCCACTTAACTCGCTTTAATTCCTCTTAATTCCCTTTAATTCCTCTTAATTAGCTTTGTTGTCCATCTTAATTAGGTTTGATCACTCTCACTTCTTTCATTTCACTTAATTCACTTAAATGCCTCTCAATTCTTTTTTATTCCTTTTAATTAACTTTGATTGCTCTTAATTCGCTTTATAATCCTTAATTTCCATTGATTACTCTTACTCCTTTTTAATTACTCTTAATTCACTTTAATTCCTTTTAATTCACTTTTATTCCTCTTAATTCGCTTTGTCATCTTAATTTCATTGCCCCCGATTCGTCTAAGTGGTCACGTAAACGTTTTGGTACCTTTCGTGTCGCCGACGTGTTCTCGCTCAAGGACTTTGAAGGTCGACTGAACCATGAGAAATATAAGGCCTTTAGCCTTAATAAAGAAACTATACTCCGTTTCACATTAAGTGCCACCGCACCCAACGCTAAGATTCAAGGGAATCAATCGAGCAGCGCCAAAATTGCCTCGTCACGGCGCTCGTCACTTTTGTACTACGTTTGCCGTCACCGATTAAACCATTCACGCAACAGAAATGCGCCGTGATCCTGCCTTTTTTATTTTTTTTATTTTTTTGCGTGATTGGTTATGCCTGTGAAAGAAAACCCACAAAGACAACGAGCTTAGTGACGATGCACGTTTGACGCTGCTCGATTCACTTCGTAGTTTCGGCTGCCGTCGGACTTAATGTGAAACGGAGTGTAGTAAACCCCAATGTAAGCCTCCAGGCAAACGACTGCAATCAGAACGTAAGCGAGTAAGTCTGCTCACATCTGGAGGAGCGGAGAACTCTGGAGCAATCTCTCCTTCGGATGTCGGTACTTTTTTCTTCTGCTCTGGCGTTTGCTGCTTCTTCCCCATCTGCTTCTGCTTTTCTTTTTCGTCTGTGGACGGTTCATCGCAACCACAGATCCACATGTCCCTTGATTCCGAGACTGGTGCTGCGAGCAGTAGACGTGGTACAATTACACTTTAACAAAGCGACTCTAAATGCCAGAGTTTGATTTCAACTGTGCAATAGCCTCGTCTAGTAGCAATCTAACAGCAAACCAAGATTGTTTTTTTTTTTTTGCTATTGCATCATATCCGTTGATGTCAGAGAAACTTTAATCAAAATTTTTTGCGTTTTTTTTTTTTCATGGTAGAATTTATTTTTGGCGAGGAAAACATCAAGTCACAAAGGTGAGACGAAAATGCATTACGGCCGAGAGAATATTACATAGTGCCCCCCTAGTGGCGCCTCGCCTCACTAGTAAGTCATCCTGTGACCATAGGAGCAACGAATTCATTTCTCGCCGGAAGTCGCAGCGTGAGTTCCAGAACAGAAGCTGTAGCACCGGCCATTTAACCATCCAAAAACGTGGTGTAATATGGCGATTTCGGCAGGTATGACCAAAGTGCTGGCGCAAATGTTTCTAACAAGTAGCGACAAGTGCTGCAATGCACAAAGCGCGTGGCCTGCGCAGCCCTAGAATGAACCATAAAAGGTTGCGGCGCAGCGTTATCATGCCATGTGCTCAGGAGCGCACCGAGTCTCCCAGAACCACACATTGTCGCGCACTAACACGAATAACACGAAACATAATATCGATGTCAAATTTGAGGTTGGTGTATGCCCACTCAAAACAGCATATCTGTAGGACGCCAAAAGTTTCATATTGAATGTCCTCGTTGGCGTTAAGGAAATAGTTCAAGTACGCGCAAGTCTTCTGTGTGTGTTTCCATACTCATTCCGATGGGTGGCATTAAATATATAACCACGTAATATCTATCAGTGTTCGATCATTTTAAATTAGAGGTATTTTGAACGCTCGGGAAAAGAAAAAAAAAAGGAAACATGCCGTTCTTATTTATATTGCGTTCTCTTACTTTATTAAAGCTTCCTTACAGCAATGGTGTGCCGATACTCCAAGTATCTAAAGGGCAGCAATATGGCGGAGCAGCATAGACATCGAAGGGCTAACTTGTTTTCTTGCGAGTGAAGTTTTAGGACACTCAAAGTCGTAAGCTTTTGGCGCCCGCCTTCATTTTCGTGTGTGGTTCATATTGCCTAACTCAAATGTTTCGTTCAGATATTTTCGCTTTATATTATCTCGTAGCATCAGGCGCGCATCGTTACAAGTGGAATGATGAACCCCCACACCAACAGAAACAATCAAAGACGTTCGACCAATAAAGCACTTGCGCCAAACGCCTAATCGGTACAATATTCCCAACGCACAACCACGTTATTTCGTTAGAGGCTTACCTTAGATATAAATCAGAAAGGTCTTGGGCGAGATTAAATTTTCTAAGTGGAACCAATTAGGAACCGTCAGTGTCTGCTGTCAGAATTTTAAATATGATCCGGTTGCAACCTGGAGCCTCAGGCTACCGCCGTGGATCCTCCAAGATGGAACAACGCCGGTGCTCTCCACGTGCTGGCAGCTTTGTTTCTGTCTTTGTCTTTTTCTCTGCCCGTTGTGGTGCCATATTTGGCATTGTTGCGTTGTTTCTGAGCGCGTACCTTCGCGACTAACCACTGATCTCTACTTCGCGGCAAACATTTCACACCACAGAATTTTGTCTTTCTTGGCAATGACAAATAGGAATGGCCACCAGCATGGTGCGATGACGTCCCTGTCCCCTGCTCCCACCTTCTGCGGGAGTGTGCAGGGAGCGTGCGGACGCGGGAGGCCACGATCCTCGACCTCCCGGACACCCTACGCTCCCGATCCTTTATGGATGGGATCCCCGTAGGCCTCCACGAAAGGGAAACAAAAATTAATTTGGGCATCGCCCATTGAAGTCCTCCGATCCTTCTGTGTTGGTAGGTTTGTCTAATCACCATCGCCCTTTGGATTTGGATTGAGATTTACGGTTAACTTGGAGTTAAAGGGCCTCTGACACGCCAACAAAAAAAATATTTTTTTTTTTCATGCTAAACGTTGCAATGGCATATCAGGACATTACAAAAATATTGTTTCACTATAGAGTTGCGTAGTTTTTTTATAAAAAATAGAAATACGAGGCCATATTCAAAGTTCCCGCCGTGCACTGTGCCGTAACAGTGTACCGCAAGGTGTCGGGGCGGTCAGAAAGAAGGAGCTACGTCACTAATAGTGGGTTAACCAGAGGTCGCGTGAGTTTCACTCCTCGTGCTCTCCGCGACCGCGCCTAAGACTTTTTTTTTTCGTTTTATTATTCTGCTCTTCGTATGAGCGATCGTAGAAAACGAAGTTTCAGTTACCACTAGCTCTTTATCTCTGCACCGTTGGTTAGTTTGCGTCCTGTAAAATTTGAGGACGAAGAGTCAGTGGATCGACGTGATGGAGGTCAATGATAAAAGCGTTGCGAGTACAAGCCAGTGTACGAGTGCATGCCGTCAGTCCGATGATATAGGGCTATACTAGGCGCAAAACAGGCTATCAAGTTTTGAAGAAAAAAAATTTAGAACGCTCGCAGAAATTAGGATTGCTAGCATAAGACACGCCCGATCGCATTGCTGAAGGTTGAGACACCGAGGTCGTTGAATCATCGGATACTCTCCAGGCTGTAGATGCCTGCCTTCTAAAGAATATGCACTGGTGAGTGTACCAAGTAAAAGTAAACGTCGAGCACAAAGTACGTATTTTGTCTAGAACATGAGTAGAACTTGTTTACTGGGTGCTCATGCGGCCGATGTATGTCTCTCAGAAATTCATGCAGTGTGATCTGTTCTTCAGTTGCTGAAATACCGGGACAGGCCCTCACACTGCACCTTCTAGGCTTTGTAGTTGATCACGTCAATTCACTTACTCCGCTTCTTCTACCTTTACAGCAACATTAAGCGATGAAAAGCAAATAAAAGAAACTTTGTCTGCTTGGATCGCTCGTGGAGGTGCGGAGAATAACAAAAATATTTTTTTAAATATTACACGCGCTCGCGGTAAGCACGAGGAGGGATACAACTCACGTGACTTCCGGCGATGCCTCCCTTCTGACCGCCCCGACACCTTGCGGTACACTGTTACGTCACAGTGCACGGCGGGAACTTTGAATTGGGCCTCATATTTCTATTTTTATACAAAAACTACGACACTCTATAGTGAAACAATTTTTTTGTAATGTCCTGATATGCCAATTCAACGCCTAGCATGAAAACAAAAATTTTTTTTTTGCGTGTCAGAGGCCCTTTAAAGGGGACACTGACACCCCCAAAATTTATCTTTTTATTTTTTTGCCGGGTGATTTATTATGGTAACAGAAGACTACCTAATCAATAATTTGTTGCAGCGTCACGTATGTTTTAAATAAAGTTTAAAAAAAAACTCAACTGCTCAAAATCGAAATTGAAACTGGACTGGGGAGGATGAAGAAATATAGAGGAGGAGATAGTTGGCGGAAGTCAAGTGGCTGTGCAACTTTTTCTTTTTCAATCAACATATTTGCAGCTTTTTAGAAGCCACAAAGAATCGGTATCATTTATTTTCTATTTTTAATATTATGTGTATGCCTTCGATGACCCACGACTTTGATTATATATGGTGGTTGTTTCTAAACTAGCGCCACTAAATGAGCTACGCTTCAGAGTAACGATACTTACCCATCTTGTGGCTAAAAGTCATGGTTGCCAGTTATCTTAAAGGGGTCATGAAACGATTTTCCTACTTCTTCCTCCTTAGCTTTAATCCTCAACTCAAATGCGAATTGTGAAATCACGCCGCCGTGACATTCTTCGGCACCGGTGCAATGACTCCTAGCTTCCACCGTGCTGTTTATGCACACCATAGAACTTGTCATTCTCCAGTGACGATAAGTTTCATGAGGGCACTCATTGGCCACAAACGCGAATCCGAATATTGGTCGACGGATTGATTGTTGACGAGCACATACGTCCGAGTGACGCAGTTCTCGTGTCCAATGCGTGAGCTGGGCTCGACTGACGTCAGGTTGGCACCGCTGACGCGCTTTGGGAACCGCGGATGTATCATAGTGAAAAGGCGGAGAGCTTTCGAAAGAAAGAAGGTACAAAATAGTCCGCTATATTTGAAAATGCTTGTACCGAAACGCTGACTGCGGACTTTCTACACTCTTTCTTTTGGCCAGCTAAACGATTTGCGATTAGTAAAGTCCCAATTTAAAATCATTTATCCCAGTCCCAATTTAAAATCATTTATCCCAGCCCCAAATTCGTTTCATGGCCCCTTTAAGCTTTATTTGAAATCACAGGAAATGCTTTTCCGTCCTCACCCGAATGTTTAAACAGTTCGCGACAGAGCAAAGCTATATTTTATGAGCTTCCTAACACCGAATCTAATGCTGAAGAAGTCGCACTTTTGAATCATGACGATCGGCAGTTGCGTCTGCTCTGCACAAGCACCAAGATGGCGGCACCCACAACAATATCGGGCAACAGAGTGCCGATACAGTTATCCGTGGCACGTGACCGTTCTCCGTGGCACGTGACCACGGAGGAGAGAGTGAGCACAAGTCAAACCAATTAATTCTCCAGCGGCGGTTTTCGGGCGGAAAGAAAACGAATTTCGAGCCGCGAACTGCTTTCTATAGACCTTTTCTTTAACGGCGGCGCCATCTTGAGCATTGCGGCGCCGACGACGCCGTCTAGCAGTTTAGAAAAAGAAATACCGGCTAGTTCTGGCAGCACAGCTATCTGGGTAGGCAACGGTGTGGGTATAGGGGGAACTTGGCTAGACTTGGCTATGGTGAGCTGCAATAACTTGGTTGGAGCTTGTCCGGTTGTATCCAGCTGGCTACTCACAGGCCATCACCTTGCCTCCTCGAGAGAACGACGACGAAGACGTTGGGGTGTTTTGATTGAGTTTCCACAGCGAAGTATGTATGAGCAGTTTAATGTAGTCTATGCAGGTAAGCTCTCGGCATTTGATAGCTCCATCTTGAGTGGTAGCATGTAGACTTTTTCATACCTTTCACATACCATGGGGCTTGCAGTGATAACCTAATTGAACCCCCTGCACCGGGAATTAAAATCGGTCCTCTTGTCGTAGACGAAGTGGTCGTGAGCTTAAACGTGACGTTGAGTCTGATACGAATCTCTCGCGATTCAAGCTCGCAATCGACTGACTTCATAACTAAGGATTCTTGGGGAAAATGCGAAGCTCGATAACATTGCAGCCACACTCGCGCTGCAGCTTCTTGTGCTCATGGCACACTTTCTGCTATTGTTCTTATGCTTTTTAAAATTATTTATTCATCCGACGCCCACGCAGTAGTAGCACGGTAAAAAAATTGCAGCACGGTAAAAAGTAGCACTCAGAACTACCTCATGCACGACGTCCGTTTTTAAGCCTTTTCGCCCATACCCTTGGCGGTTGCATACCCTGTGTCAGCGGGCAATCCAAAAATGCACCAGGTCGAGGGTACGTCAGTTACTGGCTGGCTTGAGGTTATGCGAAAAAGGTCTATACTTCGTCTCACCTTAGCATGGACTATTGTTAGCGGCGCATGCCAAAAGCGCGAGCTATTTGCTTTGGATGAAGCCTCGGCGGCTGCACGAGCGCCCGTGCAGCGAGTGCTCCAGTCAAGGCAGTAAATGCCACCCGCTCGCGCTTGCACAGCCTTCGCAGTTAGTCCATGCTAAGGTGAGACGAAGTATAGGTAGATTAGATCCCATATATAATGTTATATCGGGGGAAAATGAAATACGAACAGAGGAGCGCGTGGCTCGCGGGTACAGGCTGCGCCGCCGGGAACTAAGCCTAGGGGCGAGGTTGTGTGGCCTACCCCGATGTGTATACCAAATACTTTGTGTATAATGAGTATTCACTGGGCGCCATATTTGTGGGTGCTGTCTAGAGCGCATGCTCAGAACAAGCCCACATTAATAGGTTGCTAAGACCGGCACTCTTGATGGTGTGGAATGCACGTTGCAAAATAACCGTGGAAGCTCGCCGTGAGCACGAGCTCAGCAGTCGTGCGCACAACTTTCCCAAGCTTTGGCATTGCGCCGAAGTTTGGGCAGCGCGAGGCGCGAGGAAGCCAGCGCGCGCTCTAGCTGCTACTCGCACTTTTGAATCATGACGATGGGCAGTTCACCACCTCCTAGAAATAAGGCCGCAGGGTTCTTCTCGTGGACGTCGCAAAGGAAGGCCATCGGGGGTGCGCGTCAAAGTGAAGGCAACGCGCGTGGATCGACCGTTGTAAAGCTCTTTTAGTCACATCCGCGTGTCTTATTAGCCAAAATGAAAGCTGCACGTAGCAACGGGTCTAAGAAACTCTTTATTACGCGGGCAAAACATTACACCGCTAAATAATTGGTACGAAACGGCACGAGGTATGCGTAGAAGACGTCTATAGCAGGGGTGGCCAGGCTGACCTGGCCAAAGGGCCGCAAACCAAACCACGAAACTTCCAAGAGACGCGGGGAGGGGGGCAAACTTGTCTAGAGCAATAAACGAAACTCGAACTACTTTCAATCTATCCGAGTAGTCCAACTGTATATGTAAGGTAGCAGTAGTACAAGACTAAAAAACCGCAACCTTGTCTTTTGATTTAAAACGCGTACCATCTTTCTTTTTGGGGAAGTGCTCGTGTGACCGGGAGGGAGACGGGGGGGGGGGGGGGCGGGGGGGAGGAGGACCTGCGAGCCGCACATTAACACGAGAAGAGCCGCATGCGGCTCGCGAGCCGCTGCTTGGCCACCCCTGGTCTATAGGAAAAACGTGATTGTTTGAAGTCGAAAACATTGAGTCACACAATTATTGCTGTAGGAATGCATGTTTTATACAGAAATACTTCGACAAAATGGCGAGACACGCAGTGATTAGAAACGCGGACACGGCTCGACAAGTGTCACTTACGATCATGTAAGCGATGTTATCGCGTGCAGTCACTGAATTAAAATTAATGTAATTTCGATCGAATGACAATATGGGGTCGACAAATCAGCTTGTGACGCTCGTATAATCACTCAAAACAGCGAGCTGATTAAATCCCATATCATTTCATGAAAATATATTAACTTTTCTGTGTGTCAAGGGTACTAAACTTAGTATTTACAGCGAACTAATTTATTTCTCCCTATGGGCTCGAGCTGCCTAAGAACAAGATATAACCTATTTTGTATACAATAATACTATTACCTTAAAGGAGCACGGAAACGAAATTTTAGTGCCGATCTTTTTGCATAAATATGGGCTAGGGACAGGCACCACCTCGGAAATATCAATATCGCGCTGTAAAATACAGGAGAACTAATTTTAAACCTAATAAAACGATTTCGAATTCACATCTGGTGGATGGTGTGAAAGTTCTCGTGACATCACTTGGGGCATTGGAGCAGCGCCGTTCTGCGGAAATACGGCGTGCCGGGAGAATTAGCCTAGGCCTGAACGCGGTTGCAAAGCCTTGGCGCAGAAAGCCAAAGCGTAGTTGGCCACGGCGAGCTCGTTCTCGTTGCGGCTTTTTGTACGACACGACGCGAGAACGCTTCTGGTTCTGAAGGTTTCCAGCTGAACGTAGAGGTAAAAAAACAAGGAGTGGAGAAAAAGAGACACACACTGCTGGACTATCAACCATTTACTGAAATTCTTCTTTTTCATCTACCCTCATGAATTATACTATTTACTGGGATTCTTCCTTTTCATCTACCTTCGTGAATTATACTATTGAGTTCTCAGGGGTAACTTCTTCTTCTTCGGTATGATATTTGGTGGCTAGCGTTCACATGTTCCTGACTAGGTTTCTCACTTGGGGCGCTCCCAGAAGAAACAGTTTTTCTTACGGAAATAGCGGAAACACAAAAACCCGCTTGCAAGAGAAATCCTGGAGTCTCTGGCTATTGAGGCGCACGGGGATGACTGCGTGAGTGCCGCCTCCATTACGCTATTTCCGAAAGAAAAACTGTATCCTCTGGGAGCGCCTCAAGTTAGAAACCTAGTCAGGAACATGTAACGCTAGCCACCAAATATCATATCGAAGAAGAAGTTACCCCTGGGAACTCAATAGTATAATTCATGAAGGTCGATGAAAAAGAATTCCAGTAAATAACATAATTCATGAGGGTAGATCACTCTCCCCCTCGCCATTGCTGGGTACTAACATGGTACTAACAATTATTTCTACTTACCGGTTCACTCGAGCTACTATACTGCGTTTCACTTTAACTGCGAGCGAAGCCAAAGCTAGAGGCGCGAGACCAGCGCTTTTTGCATTTCTCCCCAGCTCGCGCGCTCGAGCAAAGCCTGAACTCACGAAGCTTCCGTGCTCGCGCTTCCAGTTTTGCCTTCGCTCGCACATAAGGTGAAACGAAGTATACTTTTGCAGTGTGAAACTAACACGGTGAACCGAACGCTCGTGGCACATAAAATACTGGTATTAGCCCCGTGCGCGACCGAAAGCGTCGCTGTGGTCGGCCTTCCACGATTGGCCGAACGCTGACTATGACGTCGGAAAGGGGATTTATCATCGACGGAAATAAGAGGAATGAAAGAACTTTAATTTTGACGGTGTTGGCAGTGTTCCTTTGAGAGCGCAATGATTTCAAGCTTCCACCATGCTAATAACAAACACCATCGAACTTGTTGTTTGCAAGGTAATGACGTCACAAGGGGGAACCACAGGAGGGCGCCACCAAAACTTCTCGCCGCTAATAGTCGCGAACGACGTTATGGGCAAGCTAGAACTTAAAGTCCTCGGATATTACTACTAGGCGAGATCGTCACACGTTGACGCCATCAAGCGGCAACGCTCGAAACTACGGTACCCTTGGCGGTACAGGAACTATTGACGTCACCGGCACGACACGCATTGCGCTTCTCGCTGACCGACTTTGAAGCGAAAGGAAGAGAGCTCGCGCTCACGTCATTTTGATTCAGTATCCCTTTAATACCGTTAAGATTCTAGTATAAACGCGGTAAAGGCAATAAAATAACATTAGTATAAATAAACACATAAACACAAACAACGCACTTTCAATACCGTATTTACTGGAGTAGTAGCCGCACTATTTATGAACAAGGCCCTCGCGTCTACTTTCCCGCAAAGCACGTATACAGCCAACCATCAAGTTGCGCATAAATACCATATCGAATAACTAGATCGAGAACATGAGTCTCCATAAAATCGCAATCTTCACAGATTGTATCTTCGCGCGAAGACGTTATCTCTGTCCTCTAAACCGCTGGAATCATGCTGTCAATCGCGGTGTTTGGCAATCCGCGTGCTCCGCGGAAAAATGAACCCTCAGGTTTTCTGTGTAAACAGTGCGGCTATTACACGAGTAAATACGGTAATCACACAAACTTGTTATTTACCTTCCAGTAAAAACTGAAATATTACTACGCATATGTAGAAATGTCGACGCGATAACGACGAAAAACAAAATTACGTTCTATCACGTGATATAAGAACAAAAAAATCGACTGCAGCACTTCACTTGCGTCTTACATGACCAAGAAAGTCCGTAAAAAAGGTGTTTCTCACCTATCAATTGTATCCATACATCCCCCAATATTCATAACGAAAACATTTGAACACGAACTTCAAGAAGTCTCTCTATCGAGAGAGAGGTCGTCGGCCGGAGTCATCATTGAGTAGTTGTGTCAGTCCCACCGCAGCAGGACTTGTTCCGCGAATCCACGTAAATGCCGTAGTATCAAGCGAACGCAAAAAACTACTAAAGACTGCTCTGCGGTGACGACAGAGAAACGCAAACTTAAAAACAGCGCGAAAGAACAAGGGACAAGAACGAGAAGTGAACGAACACAACGCTGACTGGCAACTGAAGTTTATTCCTGGGAAGAACAGAAAGGAAAACATAAGAGATGCTAGATAGATAAAACATATTCCACCCCCTTGCGTCATCCGCCAAAGCCACGGACGGGGCACTAACACACGTATCCGCTCCGTAGGTAGAAATAAAAAAGGCCTCATCAATTTCTCTAGTCACTTTGTTGTGGTGACGAGCCAGAATCTTAATCTTTGTGAAAACCGGAGAACACGAACACGTATCACAGTGAACTGCAAGGTGTCCGGACGGTGATGATCGAAGGGAAAGGAAATGCTCCCTGGCCCTAACATTGACACACCTTTCCGTCTGACCAAGGTACACCCTGCCTCACGACAAAGGGATCAGATACACGACACCCGTAGCGCACGTAACATACGGGTTCGGTGGCTAACCACACACCGAGGCCGAGATAATCCAATACGATTAACTGCGGCGCAAAGACGGGACAATTTTGAAGGAGCTGAGAACAGAACAGGCACGTCAAACTTTTCAGCCACCTGCTTGATCCTATGTGAAAATGTGTGTATAATACGGCAGAACAACCGGCCTGGAGGCCATCCTCCTCCTTTCCCTCAAACTCAAAAGACCTCTAAACACTTTGAGAAGTGATTCTGCAACACCCACGACCACAGCCAACGGGAAGCCAGAAGAATGCAACCTGCTGGCCTGAGACAAAAATTGCGGTGGTTTAGCTCGGCTATGACAGGATATACGTAGCGTGAGCTTATGCGCACAAAATGAGAGCCGCTATCAAGCGGCTCCGGTGCAGCGTCAGACTTGGCTACTGCGCAACGGAGGCGGACATCTGGGCACGCGGCGGCGCCAGTACGTCTGCCGCGGCTATGACGTCACTCCTCTGGAATCTCTGGAATGTGCAGACCGGCGAGGCGCGCGCTGCTCCTCGCGCATGCATGCACAGACCGGCGAGGCGCGCGCGGCGGTGGCGGAGCGCGTGGTGGCGCCGTCTTCGGCGCGCCAGCTGTGCGCCGTGTGACGTCACTGGTCCTCGCGCTTGCGCAGCACGGAGCACGGCTCATTATGCGAGCCACGCGAAACTGCTCAACCTCGGCCAATGTAGCTCACGCTACAAAAACTTTTCTCGCAGCTATCGGGACAAAATTTCACCAAAGAGGAGCGTAGACATGACACAGCAATAGCCCTTTTTACAAGCTTTGAATGGGCAGAATCATACCTCAATAGCCCCTTCTTTGACCGGGGTTCATACGACCAGCAAATATGTGAGGCCTGAATCTTAAGAGACAGGTCCAAAACTTGAATGGCACCGTCAGAAAGGGTCTCGGCCTTGAACCTCAGGCCCGAGGAACATCCCCAAAAACAGGTCGACCATCTCCGTGACCACCTCCCTGTTATCCCCCAAACCTTGAATAGAAATTAAAACAATAAGATAATCATCCACATACCTAAAAGTCTTTAAAATGCGCTCGTCTTTCTTCTAAGCAATAGCTCCATCACACTTGGCCAAAAAAAATGTCGCTAAGAACCGGGACAACACTGGATCCGATGCAAATTCCGTTCTTTTGCAAGAAAATAGTCCTTAAACGTGACATATGTTAAAGCAAGGTAAAAACGCAACAACTCTAAAAAGGAGTCAATGGCAATCCCCGCTGAACTCGTGAAGGCGACAGACCCGCTCATGTCAATACATTACTCAACAGCCTTCATAAGTTCACTATGAGGTATCGAATAAAACCTGTCTTCTACACCCAAGGACATAAGGTCAGAGGATCCCGGGTTCTCTTTTGGTAGAAACTCAACCAAATCCTCAGAGTTACGGATCATAAAAGGATCCTCTAATCTAAGAGACGACAAGTGGCGCTGGAGGAAAGATGACACAGAAAGCTGCCACGAATGCTTTTGGGTAACGATAGCTCTAAATGGCATAATCTCTTTATGCGCCTTAATCGTAAAGAAAACATCCAGACACAAACGCTTAGCCGCAGAGACCTCTTAAGACTCTCCAGACCAAAACCTTCACAGAGTTGAACAGCTCGAGCCTTGTCCTTCTTTAAAACTATCCCCGACAAAGGCTTGACATTTTTCAAAACTTCCTCCTTGGATCGTTCATTATACATGTCTTCAGGTACCACAGCAAACCCTCCCTCCTTGTCGGAAACCAGCAGCTTAAGATTAGACTCATTGAAGAGCGACACCACCGCACCAAAGCTCTTCCTCTGCACGGGTCTTGTCACCCTTCATGAGTCCGTCCAAACAGTCCAAAATGCACCGTTCCTGTTGTCCGGGCTTGCTTTGTCGGAAACCTGCCGGACAGTAGAAACGACGGGAAGGAAACAAGTCTCAAAGGAACCACCCACAAGAGCACCGGCAGCAGGAAGAAAGGCTTCACGTTGTCGACCCATCTCTCGCTCGTGTGCGCTCACTGCGGCGAAACACTGGATTTTTTTTCGATTCCCTTCCCTTCTGAAATGTCTCAGCTTTCTTTTTCAGACTGTTCAGACAGTCAGCAGCCCACACATAGTGTAAATTTACCAGAATCGGAGCCCGTATGTGTAGAGGTCGCCACTTATCGACTTTGTAAATAGTCTGCCGCATTCCTGTGGCGCCCCCTATCGCTGTACATAGTTGATGTCGCTTGAATAAATTCACTCCCCTGTCGTGTTCTGGAGCGTGTAGGTCGTTACCTGGCTCGCTTCGCCCTGTCCTCAGGGTACGTGGCCTCGATCCATCAAACATGGTGTCAGAAGTGAACCGTCCTCGACGCTAGCCTTCAGGACACTACAATCATGTCCAAGGAATCCAGCCTGCGGTGGGTCGGCGTCAATCTGCGGCAGCCGGACGCGTTTGACTTTTCGAACGCCGGGATTTGGCCGACTAAGCGAGACCGCTACAATGACTATGTCGCCAGGTCTGGGCTTGGACAAGCGCCTCAAGACGTCCAGGTACGCTCCCTACTCTACTGTATGGGTCCAGAGGCTCGTCCGCTGCTCAACACGTTTTCGCTCGACGCGGCGTTCCTCGCCTCGTACGCCGCAGTGGTTGCTCGCTCCACAGCGCAATTTGTGCATCCAGCCAACGAGCTCTACGAGTCTTCGCGTTTCCACAAACGCATCCAACCACCTGACGAAAGCGTGGATGCCTACTACGCGGAGCTGTGCAAGCTCGTGAAGCGGTGCAACTACCCGTCAGCAGCGATAGAAGAGCGGCTATTAGCGGCGAGATGGTTTAGTGGCGCCCTCCTATACATGGGTTGCACGTGACGTCATATCCTTCTTCCTTTCTGGTGGCCAACACCTGCTGTTATAGTTCGTTTCACCTTATGTGCGAGCTCGGACGGGACATCGTCGGCGTTTTTCCCGCATGACAAACTCCGTCCTCTCTACTACTTTACGGAATTCTTCCTCCTCCTCCTCCTTATGTGCGAGCTAAGGCAAAGCTGGAAGCGCGAGCACGAAAGCTTCGTGCCTTCAGGCTTTGCTCGAGCGCGCGAACTGGGCAGAAACGCAAAAAAGCGCTGGTCTCGCGCTTCTAGCTTTGGCTTCGCTCGCAGATAAAGTGAAACGAAGTATAATGAAGCTATGCTCACTCGTTTCCGCTCGCTCGCGACGCTCGTGTACTGCTCGTAGAATATGCACAGTAAAGGCTACGCTCGAGGAAGTTCGGCCACCAGAGAGGAGAACCAAATTACGTCAGTGCAACCTATGTATGGTTACCTCTCGTGACGTCATTACCTTGCGAACAACAAGTTCGATGGTGTTTGTAAGGAGCCTGGTGGAAGCTTGAAATCATTGCGCTCTTAAAGCAACACAACCAACACCGTCGAAATTGAAGTTCTTCCATTTTTCTTATTTCCGTCGATGAGAAATCCTTTGCTGACGTCATAGTCAGCATTCGGCCAACCGCGGAAGGCCGACCACAACGACACTTTCGATCGCGCAATGGCAAGCATGGCGCCAGACTGGTATGTCATGCGTGCAAGCACGTGCAGCGTGCGCATGAGCGTAGCTTTGGCAAGCTAGCAATTGCACGCAATTCCCCGCACGAGCACAGGCATGGCGGCCGCCAGATGCCCTGCTTGCAATCGTCTCGAAGCCAAAGCTAGAAGCGCAAGACCAGCGCTTTTTGCGTTTCTCCCCAGCTTTCGCGCTCGAGCAAAGCTTGAACGCACGGAGCTTCCGTGCTCGCGCTTCCAGCTTTGCCTTCGCTCGCACATAAGGTGAAACGAAGTATTCGCAACTCCAGCGCGCCGCTCGCCCTCCCGCGGACGAACGGAGAACCAGAAGAACGGGGACGGCAGCGGCGGCGGCGGCACGGAAACGGTGGCAGAGACTGTCGGCCTTGATGCGTGAAGCCGTTTTAACGAAAAAAGTGAGCGCGTTAAAAAAGGAATTTTTGGTGCTTCGCCTTGCAACAGCCTTGCACGAAGGACCGGGATGTCTAATTTCATTAGGGACGTTTCGTGTATCGCATACGCTGAGGATTTCTGGTCTTGGGCATGGCCGCCAGCTCAATCTGTGCTCAACGTGACGGAAAATGTTCCCGCTAATAATGAAGAACTCTATAGTACGGTCTACGGAAAGTCTATTCTTTGCCATAAGTAGGAGAAAACTCGTCACGCAACTGTATGTCGAGCAATACAAATCGGGAATGGGTTCGCGTTTTAAGGCCGTTACAGGGAACACGACCATTTATTCCAAGCACTTAAAAAAGGCAGAATACCCGTACTTGCTTTCAGGTAATTACAAAGCAAATAAAGAAATGCTCGAAGCATTTTAAGCGCGTCTGTGTTAGCCAGCCGTTCGTGACGAGAGCTTAGAACGCGCCGTTTTGGCCAGAGGGACCGCAATGTTGCAAATAACACGGTACAAAAAAAAATGTACGGTATATTAAAATATTTATTTTTGATAAAGCACTAAATAAAACCCCTAAACACGAAGATTATGTTACTAGGCAGTTTTTGCATAGCGCACGACACCCCTAAACTTCAGTTGGACGCACAGCGCACTGACGTTCAACCGTCGCTATCAACTTTACCGAGCGGCTTGATAGCCGAGTTGTGCAACTTATTAAAATAGCTTAAGTAAGTGTAAATGACTGTAAAAAAAAAGTAATCGGGTTTTTTTGGCCCTACTGCAAAACCTCGGTTCTTCTTTTTTTGGTTTTTTTTCGGTACTCTTTGATGCGTACTTCAGCTGTTTAATATCTTATATTGCGCCGTCATCAAGCATCACGTAAAAGTTGGGGCCGTCAGTTTGACATCAGTGGGCTGCACGGCAAACTGAAATTTTGGAGTGTCGTATATGTGACAAGAAGTGTAAGGACTACAACATTTTTTTTTTTTTTAGAGGTGAGCACGGCAACGCTTTAGGCGCGCACTGAAAATTGTGCTTCAAAGGCGCAGCGCGAGCTTGCGGTTGTAATGCTACACCGCCCGACAGCCTGCGGTAACAAACTTCCTATCAATAACCATAGAACAGTTTGATTACGTATTGCAATACACTAAAACCGAGACGGTGAGCAGCGAGTTGTGAGGCTGTGACGCGAAGACACCAATACTGTGAACGCCGCTCTTCCGAAGCTTGACGGTAACCGTTCGCGGCTCTCTTTTTAGAGCACTGGTGGCCAGGCAAAGCGCAAACATATCTTCATCACCCTCAAAAATATTCTGCCACAAACAGTAACGTGGCCACTGGCCGGTGCCTAAAACGCGCTCGCTTACCAGAAAGCTTCGCAATTTGAAGGTTTCTGCAACTTTTAAATAACAGCGTGCTCGTTTTCCTAACTTGCGTCAGCACCTCCGTCACCTGTAATATGATCCCTCCCTAACCGCTTCGCATTTGTAGACAAATAAATCATTTTTAGCGCGCTGAACAGCGTCAGCGAGCAGGCGCACGGGATATCCTGGAGAATCTATCCCCGTCTCTTCCGCCATCTTGGAACTACCGCCCCGCCACCTATAGGGCGTTGGAGTTGCGAATAGACCTTTCCAAAAAAGAGCGTGTGGCCGGTGCCATCTTGAGTGTTCGTGCGTATGGCGCGTGCTTTCCTCGCTTTCCGAAGCGACGAACACGCACGTGCTGGGCTGTGAAGATCGCACGCTGGACTGTGATTTTGTAAACATTGGAAAGGTCTATAGTTCGTGACAGGTTTGTCGTCGGCCTGCGCACTGATCTCAATGACAATTGCTGGATCGCGTTTGACCAGCTCTGCCTATGGACCGGAATGCGGCCACGGTCGGCCATCTTTAGGTAGTTATATCATCTCTAGCCATCATAGTAATATGACGGACAGCGCAATGGCGGCAGGCTGCCGTAAAATAGCCGTAGATCTAATACACTGTACCATGGGTAATATTTCGTGCTTGATAAAGTTGTTCGACGAAGCAGATTTTTGAAACCCGGCGTGAACGGTAGCCTCGTCTTTGGGGACCCGGCAAAAGTTCTACGAAAGCGCAGCACCAGTGAAAGCAGCGCAGATCGCATCGAAAGCAGACTACGTACCGGCGTCTGCTTTCGATGCTTCTTTCGAAGCGACTTTTGATGCGTGCTGTGCTGCTTTTCCCCGGTGCTGCGCGATTTCGTGAAACTTTCACCGGGTCCTCAAAGACCGGGCTACCGTTCACGCCGGGTTTTAAAAACATGTTTCGTCAAACAATTTCAATCAATCACGGAATATCACCTACGCTATTTTGATGGCAGCCTGCCACCACAACTGCCAAAATGCCGTCTGCCATGGATGGATGATGGTGGCTGCCAAGTGGCTTCAGCAGTTGTATCTTGGCTAGAGGTGATATAACTCTACCTAAAGGTGGCCGCCAGTGACCGCATTCGCGGAGCGGGCAAACGCGATCCAGCAATTGTCATTGACATCAGTGGGCCTGCGTGACACGCGTCTCTCAGAGCAGCTGTGTCGGAACGCTCAGCTAACTCTCACTGAAGCCTAAACCCAGGCGCGTCAGTCCGAAGACGCCGATAAAGAGAGACCGTCTGCCCGACCAAGCAACGAGAGTTCCCGTACAGTCCAAGTCGACGCTACGAAAAAAGATGAAGTTTCGTCCCGTCGGCGCTCGGACGCCAAAGCAGCTCGTGCACGTGGAGCCGAAGCCAGAGCAGGGCATCCCTGTGAATCATCGGCCTGTTCGTTTTGCGGTCGCGCGCCTCACGTGCGTTCAGACTGCCCAGCACGGGACTCGCTCTGCAACTACTGCAGAAAGAAGGGACACTTCGCCGAAGTGTGCCGTGCAAAGAAAGTCAAGCAAGGCAAGCTCGGCTCTATCCAGCTGCACGCTGTGGGAACACCCGCTAAGGCTAAGTACGTGGACGTCACCGTGAATAACTACACTGTAAAAAAAGATCCCGTCAAATTACTGAAATTGCCAGTTAATTTTTGATGCCGGTACAATTTCCGTTGTCTTGCATTACGGTCACAGCATTAACTAGGTATTACGTGCATGACAGTAATGAGGCCCTACGGTTTTTGCCCGTAACTTGACCCGTAGAAGCATGGCAGAAAACCCCAACTCTCATGCACGTCATCCACAGATACGGGAATTGTTCCGGCATCAAAAATTAGCTGGCGTGTTATCCGTAACTTGTGACGGCAGAAAACCGTAACACTTAATGACTGAGCTGCACGTGATGTGCAACGACGGAAATCGTTCCGGCATCGAAAATTAGCTGGCGTGTTGTCCGTAACTTGCAACGGCAAAAAACCGTAAATCTCAATCACTGAGCTGTACGTGATGCGCGACGACCAGGATCGTTCCTACATACAAAATTAGCTGGCGTGTTGTCCACACCTTGCAGCGACGGCCAGAGCCTGTTGAACTGCAAGCTGCAGTGACTTAACAAAACGGACGTCTCAGTGAACAATAAATATAGCATTTTACTGCTATCTTTATTGTTCACTGAGATGTCCGTTTTGTTAAATCACTGCAGCTAGCAGTTCAACAGGCTACTGGCCGTTGCTGCAAGGTGCGGAAAACACGCCAGCTAATTTTTGATGTCGGTATGATTCCCGTCGTCACGCATGACGTGCCGCTCAGTGATTGAGAGTTACAGCTTTCTGCCGCTGCAAGTTACAGACAACACGTAAACCAATTTTTGATGCGGGAACAATTCAAATTAAATATCTAGTGCCCAGGGAATGTGACTAGGCTGTGGGCCCAAGTCACTTTCAGGAGTTAATGCCAGCTGCGCATCCCAGAGATTAACAGCTGCTTAAACACTGTGTTAGAAATTTAAAGGAAGTGCACACAAGATACAGTATTAAGTAAAACATGTCTATACCTTTATTCTTAAGAAATAATTACTGGGCCATGTCCAGCTTTCATGTGCAAGGCAATCTCTAATTTCCTGAGCAATCAAGTCCATGTGAAGAATTACAGAACCTGGAAAACAAAACAAAAAACGTGGAATGTGGTTAGGTTATGCAGAGAATGTGACGACAGAATAAACCACCCAATTTCCGCGAACTATGAGTTACATGTAAGCGCATTGAAGGAGCCTCAGCTAAATTCTGGCGGGCACTAAACAGTGAAACCAACTTGTGAATTAATGACAAGAAACCATTTTAAGAAGGGAAGTTCGAAAAATGCCTTTGAAGACAGAATTGCCACGTCCAATGAGTTCCTTCAAGCCTGCTGTCAGGAGTTAATTTCAGAAGTTACTGCCAACTGTGCCTCCCAGACGTAATTAAACACCGTGTTAGTAGGGTTGTGCGAATATTCGGAATTTCAAACAGTAGTTTCGAATAATATACTATTCTATATTCGCTGTGAGAAGAACTGCACTATTCGTGTTTTTCGAAGTGTTGGTTGCGGCGGGCTAGTCCCGTTGAGTGCGCTTCTTACCGAGCACCGTTGCACTGCGGAGAAGCAATACGTGTGGAAGTGAGCTCCGCGTGTGTTGCTTCTCTGCATTACATCGGTGCTCGGTAAGAAGCGCACTGAACAGGATAACCCGCCACGATAAACACTTGGGAAAGTAGAAATATTGCAATTGCGTGCTTGGAAGAAAAACATAGTACATTGAACGCGGGATGGTGCACGCATGCCGGCTGTATTTGAAATTAAATGGAAACTTTGTGAATGCGTATATCTACTTTGTAGTAAAAGTTTCAAAATTAAACTGAGTGTTATGCAAGAGTATACTATGTTAGGCACAGATGTCCTTACATCCTGCGTTCCTCATGCGCGATTCATTCTTTTAGAGCCCAGCTCTTAGGCGCCCGTTTCCGGCTTGAGCGGCGTCAGTGTAATCGCGCGTTGCATTATGGGAAGTTTCCCATAATGACGTCACGAGGTTTACTCTCACGAGGGTTACGAGAGTTATCCTCACGAGAGTTACCCTCACGACAGTCACGAGCGTTACCCTCACGAGGGTTGCGAGAGTTAGTTACCCTCGAAAGGGTTACCCTCACTTGGGTCATGAGGGTCACCCTTAAAGGGAAACGAGGGTTATGAGAGTTACCCTCACGAGGGTCATCCCCTGAGGTCACGTGATCCCCCCCCCCCCTTGAGGTCACGTGACCTCAGGGAGTCACCTAGCTCTAATCCGGTGTTACAGGGAGTTGTAAACGGCTTTCATTTTTTAACTCAAATTAAAGGAAGATTATTTATATAGCAAGATTTGTAAATTCACTCAATTGGGCATCTCTATCGGATTCATTTCATGTCGAATCCATCGTTTACTTGCCATCCCAAGACATCAGAACTTCTGAAGTCACAGTTCATAAATATAGATAGAAGATACTTGGCTTATAAACGAACAAGTGGAACAACCTTCACGAGTTTAGCTGGGTTTTCGTCTCAGCATTATGCAATGATAGTAAAAAGCGTGAAAGAACTATTCGATATTCTAATCGAAAATATTCGGCCAAAACCTCTATTCGCTTTGAACTCAAAATCTACTATTCGCACAAGACTATGTTTTAGTAAGAAATTTCAAGCAAGTGCACGTGAGATGCAGTACGAAGTAAAACATGTTCGTACCTTTATTCTTGACAAATAATTAGTGGGCCACGTCCAGCTTTCATGTGGAAGGCAATCTAACTTCCAGAGCAATCAAGTCCACATGGAGAACTACAGAACCTGGAAAATAAAACAAAAATAAAAAAATGTGGAATGTGATCAGGTTATGAACAGAATGCGATGACAAACAAACCTTCCAATTTCTGCAAACTACGAGTTACATGTAAGCGCATTGCAGGAGCCTCATCTTAACTCTGGCGGGCACCAAACAGTGAAACCACCTTGTGACTTATGATACGAAACCATTTTAACAAGGGAAGTTCGAAAAATGCCTTTGAAGACGGAATTGCCACGTCCAATGAGTTCCTTCAAGCCTGCTGTCAGGAGTTAATTTCAGACGTTACTGCCAACTGTGCCTTCCGGACGTAATTAAACACCGTGTTAGTAAGAAATTTAAAGCAAGTGCACATAAGATGCAGTACGAAGTAAAACATGTTCATACCTTCATTCTTGAAATAATTAGTGGGCCACGTCCAGCTTTTATGTGGAAAGCAATCTTTAACTTCCTGAGCAATCAAGTTCATATGCAGGACTACAAAACCTGGAAAACAAAACAAAAAAAATGTGCTATGTGATTAGGTTCAGAACAGAATGTGATGACAGCATAAACCTCCCAATTGCTGCAAACTATGAGTTACACATAAGCAGTGCTTGAAGTCTCCCGTAAGTTGAGGGGGTCCCTAAGGAAGAGGGGAGGGCGGGAGGTTTGACGAAATGTATTAGATGCACATAAAATAAAACCCACTGCTGACTCTGTCCCCACCGTACCTGCAACCCTCAAATTGCTAATCCCCAAATGTCACATCCCTGAAAACAAGCTATTTTATTGCAAGATATGATTTGGATTTCACTAATGCTGGGGCTGTGGAGAAGGGTCTCGGACCATCCATTCAAATCAGTGGGGGGGGTCCGAGACCCCCTGAGACCCCCCAGACTTTACGCCCTGCACATAAGTGCAGTGCAGGAACCCCAGCTTAATTCTGGCAGACGCTAGACAGTGAAACCAACTTGTGACTTATGCTACGAAACCATTTTAGCAAGGGAAGTTTGAAAAATGCCTTCGAAGATGGAGTTGCCGCATTCAATGAGTTTCTTCAAGCCTGCTGTCACAAGTTAATTTCAGATGTTACTGCCAAGCGCACCTCCCAGAGATAAACAGGTGCTTGAACACTGTGTTAGTAAGAAATTTCAAGGAAGTGCACACAAGATGCAGTAGAAAGTAAAACACGTGCATACCTTTATTCTTAGAATTAATTAGTGGGTCACGTTCAGCTTTCATGTGGAAGGCAATCATCATAACTTCCAGAGCAATCAAGTCCATATGAACAACTCCAGAACCTGAGAAAACAAAAAATATGGAATGTGGTTACGTTCTGAATAGAATGCGATGGCAAACACAACCTCCCGATATCTGGAAACTATGAGTTACACGTAAGTGCACTGCAGGTGCCAGTGTGATTTAAGAAAGCTGTAAACCCAAATGAAATTACTTGAAAGGGGCATGGACACAGACATTACGCAAGTTAGAGTATTTGTTACATGACAGCACCATAGTTTATTGGACATACACGAAACATTTCAGAATATTTAAAACTCCAATAATTACAAAATTATTTTTTTTAATGTTCGTTGTTTTTATCTGGTGACCAGGATACCTTGACACATCTCCTACTGTGGCGACGGCAGCTCGTCCATAAACCGCGTGACTCTGATTGAGACGTTGAACACTCTCTCTTTCGTTGTTCTCTACACTCATTCGCCACGCCACGCATGTCCGTTACTCAGGCTCCGTACCTGTTTCTTCCTCTGCCGTCTCCCTCCAAAAGCGACGTTGAATTCGAAGGAGCAAGCTGTGCCAGATATTCAAACTGCCCAAAACATGGGAGGGAAAAGTAGGGTAAAGGAGCACGTTGGGCGAAGGACGCTTGGGCGCCTTCTGAACCATGCCTGGAAGTGCATACAAGAGGTTTACGAGTGTCACCGCCTCGCCGCTTGGGACCGACTAGGGACACTAAAGGGTCGAGGCAGATGTCGTCACCGACGTCTGGAAACTATGGCTGGCTCGCTGAATAGGTGGATCCGAGGGTCCCGCAACTAAATAGAATG
Source organism: Ixodes persulcatus (assembly GCA_013358835.2). Lineage (NCBI taxonomy): Eukaryota > Metazoa > Arthropoda > Arachnida > Ixodida > Ixodidae > Ixodes > Ixodes persulcatus. Next base: position 150,407 of record JABSTQ010009316.1, on the reverse strand, counting down.
TTTGTGTGAAACTAATGCGTTCTTTGATAAACAAATTCGGCAGTTTTATGCTAACATGTAATGGGCTTCAGTGACTTACTTAGATTTCATTTTTTTCATTCCTGAAAAGTCTAGAACCAGTTGAATGCTAAAATAATTTCTACAGCCGTTTTTTTTGTTTTACACGTACACATAAACAATTGTTTATGTGTACGTGAAATTAATGCTTAATCTATTTAGTATGTTGTTATTGCCACTACAAATTCTTGTTTCCCCCCCCCATATAATGCATTCCACGAGAATGTCCTTGATTGAGAGTAATGTACTTGAGCTGAAGTAACTCCCATGAAACATAGTGTGGATTTTTAACAGAGCCAAAAGTGATCCTACTCGTCAATATAATTAGAATAAAACTCCATGGTGACTAAGATTGTAGTTTCGCTTGTTGATAAGTCACAAAGGAAACATAAAAAAACAGGTACGGATAGAAGTGACTCGGCAAACAAAAGGATCACTCTCAGTGGAGGTTTGCTCCCAGGAATTAAAAATAACACAAAACAAAGAAGACAACTTAAATCATATGGCACCACCTACCCCACATGGATATCAGTTTGTGTATTGACCAGAGAAGGGGAGCAAAAAAAACGTTGGAAGAGGACACACCTCCAGGTGCTTTGTGCGGTGGGAACAATATATGATCCGCTTTTGTATAGCCTATGCAGGTCAAGCAAAGCCCTATATCAAATACAGCCCTCGGTGTCGTGTGAACATTTGGCAGTACTGTTACCAGATGCGGTGGCATGACAGAGTTCAATAAGATCAGGTAACTGCAGGCTACCAGGATAGAATCACAAGAATATGTGGAAGCTGGTGAAATTTTGGCTTGTGACAACGACAACTGCTTCCTCATCTGGTCCATCACTTTGTTAAAAAAGGATCTTGATTACCTTCAACCAAAAAACAAAAGTAAGCATCCTCAGAATTCACATAGGTAGGTGGCACAGGGTGATTGCTTGTTGTGTAGTTTTTGTAAATAATTTGAAAATCAAATTATTTGCAATCTTTCTTATCTGAGCCACTTATATACAATTGAAAATGGAGGGAACCAGATAGGTGAATATATGGAAAAAAACTATTTTCCTTGTACCAAACCACACTCCAAGTACAAATCTTGGCTAATAGAGTAGCCTACAATTGAAATAAAGTAGTGCTGTATCCTGCATGCCAAAAGATGCACAAAGGCTTTGCCAGTGTGATGCAGATGGGCGTTGCGGGAAGCTCTTCGAGTTCAACATTGGAGATGCGTGTTGCATTCTAAAAGTAAAGAATGATGCAGTTGAACTCCAAACAATATCATTATCTGAGAATGTTTCAAAGGCAAGAAAGCACAAGTGGCTAGTGTTTCCATGCATTAACAAACAAAATGTAATCATCAGTGGTGAAACTTACAAAAGAACTGCTTGTAGCAGTTATTGTAGCAAAAACATGGCTTTTGTAGCACACATTTCATTTAATTTATTTCACACTGCAAACTTAAGGATATGACGTCCTGAAACCAAGAGGACACGCAACGAAAACGGCACAACCAAGTACTGGGGCAGGATATCACTAGCAGACAATGGTTGCTTGAACGACGGCAAGCTGAAGTATTCAAATAACGAACCTGCAGCAAAAAGATGTCCGAGCCCTCCATCATGGCTGTGCTAGCGTGCCTCGAATGACTGACGTGGGATAGTGGCTTTTGTAGAGGCATCGTAGCTCAAGACCAGTGTTGGCAGGCTCCTAATGCTCCCAACTTGAAATCCACCAAGGTGGGTCCCAGGAGCCACTGTTTTCCCATGGTTGGCTCGAGAACGATCGATTCCGTGGCGTCCTGTGGTTCGTCTAGCCTGTGGGCCCCGTCATTGCTGGCGATGCTGAGAAGTATAATCTGCAGCAAAAAGATGTGTGAGTGCTTCATCACGGCTGTGGTAGCGTGTCCCCCACATTTGAGCTTTTGGAGCAGGCGATTCCGGTTTATCACATTGCAAAAAGCGATGCAAGTACTATAGAAATTCCTGCAGTTCGTCAAAGTGCCATAAAAACTACTATAACTGCAATTATAACACACAATTATTCGCAGCGAAAAGATTGCTGTTGGAAATGTTGCAATAAAAGGGGATAGAAAGCATAAACACAGAACTTTGGCAAGGACCTCATTGCCTTTAAATCTCGATGCAATTACTAAATCAAGCCCATCTTCGACAACTGCAAAGCAACAAAACTCTTTTAACATAACGAATAAACCACACATATCACAACAAGCATTTTTATTTAAAATGAAAATAATGGGAGGAAGATTCATACCCTCAAGTAATCGGTGCCACCGGAACAATGATTTACATCGCTCTTCCTCCCACGCAAGGCATCAATAATCGTTCCAGTCAATGAGAAGCTACTACAAAAGGGAAACTAAGGGTTGGACACTCTTCTCGGAAAGTGGCCACTTTTTGCTTGATCACATATTTTAATAGTCGCTTTTACATAGGCAAATATAAGCGAGTAACTCGGAGCTCCTCAATTTCATGAAAGAACAAAATTGCTTTCGTCTATGGAAGCTCACCGTGGGACGGAAGTGGTTTGTGTACCTCAGTCCTATTTATTATTGAGCGGTAATACATCATATCTGCTGAAAGTATTTAATAAATCATAGCGGCCAAAGCAGGTGGCATGTCGTCGTCTGCTTCGAGCCAGCATCTAATAGAGAGCCTCAAGAGCGTGTCCAACTGCTAGATCGGGGCATATGTTTATGGGTGCCATTAAATTGCAAACATTTGCTGTGGGTTTATGGGGCTACGGGTAGTTTCTTAACCTAAATCTGGTTATAAACAGATGCTTGAAGATTTTACGCGAAGAATGAAATAACACTTTTTTATAGACACCATTTTTGTTCCGATAGGATCATAGGCATTTTTTTTTTTTTACACGCGAAAAAGTGTATAATACGCCATCTCTAATGCCGCCGTTAAATTGCAAACACTCTTCGTGGTTTAAGTTAAACGCGCTCTTACTTGAGGCTCTCTAGCATCTAATGACGTCGGTGGTGCCATCCGGCGGTATGTTATGCATGCATGGCCGACGTTTGTCCGGTAGGCCTATCTCAGTGATCTCTACCATAGGGCGCCGGAAGGCGCTGAGCCTCGCTCCGAGTCGGGCGCAAGTGAAGCCACCGGAAGTTCGATGCTAGTCCAGGAAGTCGAGTGTTTGCTGGGTCTTATAGTGCATTTAGGTAATGTTTTGGTTCACGCTTTCTTGCATTTTCACGTGGGTTTTAATAATTCCCTTTAGTAATCAATCTTGAGAATGAGGCATTTGAACTTGGGGCATGTACACTTAATCAACTAGAATCTCGAAATTCGCACACGTCAAATGGCTTCTAAGAAGACTTCTCAGGCCTGCATGAACTGTTATTGTGCAAAAAGCAGGCTCTCTTGATATAACAAAAGCAAATCAAGCGCCTTGGAAACTGTTTGGACCACCGCTCGTAAGAGTGGGAAAGCCTGTCAAGCGCTCACTTCCACGACAAGCCGCTTACTTCCGGTGGCTTCGTACCTGTCTGCTCAATGCGCCATCCAGCCCTCTAGTGCAGATCAGCGGCCTACCTCCAAACAAACTGCCATAGACAAGAACTTTTTTTTACATATAAATTCACTAATCTCTATGACAATTGTTCGATCGCACATCCCCATGCGCGAGTGCGGCCATCTCTCATGTCGAAAAACATGTTTTTGGAGCGTTGCGGAGGCTCGCGGCAGCATGCTGAAGACACTCTTTCTACTCGTTCGTCGTCATTTGTCGAAGAAGTTCTTTAAAACTCTGTGTAAGTTGTGATACTTGCTGTTGAGAACATGTGTAAATTTTTACAGAAGCGCAGTGCCGGAGGAAAAAGGTACAACTCGTCGAAAGCAAGTTTCGCCAGTCTTGCGGCGTGATCAAAGCTTCCTTGGCATGACGAAGCGCTGAGTCTCTGTGACGTTCCCTTCGCACGCTTGGATACCAATCAAGAATCGGCGCCGAGGCAAAGTTTTGAAGGTGTGTCATGCATATATCTTTGCGTCATGTATCGGCAACGGAGTTCTGGATCGTCCCGATGTTCAGGCGAGTTGCTATCAATAAAGGGGGGAAAGCAATCCATACGGTTGCTCTTATGCATTATTAACTAGGGATGTCGCGAACCACCCTAGGTTCGATTTCGAAAGGTTTCGATATTTGCGAAGCGAATTGAGGTTCGATTTTGAAAAATATCGATATTTTCGTACCGACCGAGGTTCGAATTCGAAAAATTCGCAACTTTCGATCACAGTAGAGTTTCGAATTCGAAAAGTTCGAAGCTTTCACGGTTTCTGAAATTTCGGGCTCGAATATTTCGAATATTTTTTTACTTGAGGTTCGATAAATTCGAAGATTTCGAACTTTCCTAACTTGAAATTCGAGATATTCGAAAAATCTGAATTTCTTAAGATCTGAAGCTCGTAAAGTTCGAAGATTTCGAAATTCTTTGGAAATAAAATTCGAAAACTTCGAACGCTTCGAATTTTTATAGACATGAAGTTCGAACAATTCGAAGATTTCGAATTTCTTTCTGCATAAAGTTCGAAAAGTTCGAAAGATTCGATTCCCTTTTAACGCTGAATTCGAGAAAAAAAAGAAAAAAAACTTCGAAGATTTTGAATTTTTTTCATGTCCAAGTTTTCAAAGTTCGAAGTCCAGCTTTCAAGTTCCTCCACAGTTTCAGTTTCAAATAACGTTTTCACGACTCACTGGTTTTCACGAAATCAAGTTTAGAAAAGTTAGGGTGTGATATCTAGACTCTGCAAAGTTGGTCAGGCAATTAAATGAGACAACAATGGACCTTTTCCGAGAAACGTTCTGCGCACGCGCGAGCACTCGATGCCAAGCGGCGGAAGTCGGCACTAGAAATCGAGGAAATCCGAAAGGAGGCTGTCGATCAGCGAGCAGAACACGTAATTGCAACATATATATAATTCTGTTACACAAAAAAATAAAGTGGACGGAAAGAAAAACATGACGTTTGGGTGGACGCCACAGATCCCCCTCTTTAGAGTCGCGTTGGGCACGCGCGCGACGCTGCTCGGAGAGCAAAGAAACTGGTAGCGTAGCTCCCATTATGGATTGGTAGCGCAGGTAGGTCACTTCCTCGATTTTTAGTTCGTGCAGCCACCGCCTGGTGCCGTCGGTATGTGAAAAAGGTCCATTGTGTCCCGGATGTGCTGGAATATTTGCCAGTGCAGAGTGACGTGTGACCATAGATCAGTAATTGTGACCGCCAGCCCGGGGGGGGTTCTTTAACGTGCATCACGCAGTAGTGATCTCACGAACACACTGTTTTACGATACTCATCCAGTTCGAAATGGCCAGGGGCGGGCAGGAGGTTGAGGCTCAGAAAAACCTTGAAGCGACCTGGTAAACTACCTCCCCACCCCTTGCACGCTGGTAGTAATCCGATCGAACGCCACCCGAGTGACGGTGGCATATAGTAAGTTAAGTTTGTAATTGTCCTGGAGGTTTATTTTCTGGGACGGAGGAATCGCCTCGCAAAAAGCACAGAAGCCGACACAACTCGAGGTCGAGGAGCGTTCTACCATACAAGTGGCGTCGGAAGAGGAAAAACGGGGGAGGGAAGAGGGGAGGGGGGGGGGCCTCAGCCCCCCTTCCCCCCTTCCAGATATTTCGGACTGTTAAAGGAAACAATATGGGGAAAGAGGGCGTGGTCAAGCTTATTTTAATCTGAAAGTATTTGTGCTTATTTATTAGCGGCGAGATGCTTTGGTGGCGCCCTCCTGTGGTTCCCCCTTGTGACGTCATTACCTTGCAAACAACAAGTTCGATGGTGTTTGTTATTAGCGTGGTGGAAGCTTGAAATCATTGCGCTCTCAAAGGAACACTGCCAACACCGTCAAAATGAAAGTTCTTTCATTCCTCTTATTTCCGTCGATGATAAATCCCCTTTCCGACGTCATAGTCAGCGTTCGGCCAATCGTGGAAGGCCGACCACAGCGACACTATCGGTCGCGCACGGGGCTAATAGCTACTGTCGCTCTTCACTGCATAAAAGATCGCGTAGATGGTCATTGTTAGAAACGCATTGTCAGAAGGCACTACTCGTCACATGCTTAGTGGTTCGGAAGTTCAAAGCTATGTCTTTACGACCTAAATAACTGTGCCAATAGTAAACAAAATAAATGAATAAATAAATGCGGGAATAAAAAGCTGGAGAAAGAAAAAAAAACTATCAAGAACTCGCCGGATGTGTTGTATTCTTGCATATTCAGAGGTTCAGAACTTCAAAACAACTTTCTCCTACCAAAATGTGTACAGGCTAAAAGAAACACGTCCCAGAAACGTGAAGCGAAAAAAAAAATGTTTTCTTTTAATGACGTGCTGAACTTGAACAATATTAGAAATCTTCTGCCATGAGTTAATTTATTCCTTAACGTGAAAAAACAATAAATACATTATTTTGTATTCTGCAGATGGCAATGATATGTACTGTCTGTGGTGTTAATTTAAATGCGATACCTCAAACAACTTACACGAAAATAAATACCAAGTTTAGGGCATAATTGCATGTAGATACATGTTTGGACATTTCTTCGAAACTCACCTTGAATAACAATAGTCATATCTTAAGACGACACTTATCTAGGCTATACATAGATCATTCTTAAAAAGTTTAACATCTCTACCATAAATAGCTTCGGCTACATCGCGCTTCAAATCTGGCACAAACGATAATCGTCAAAAACCCGTCATCCTTCCTCGCTCCTTCGGGAATTTATTTCTTTAAAACTAAGCATGCCAGAACATTGAAATAAACGGCATTGTTTTTCGTAAAGAACGGAACACCGCATGTAAGAGTTCGAGAAGAAAGATTATGAATGTACCTCACTACTTGAATTCAAATGAAACCGTCCGCCGGTCTTTCGAAGTTCGACGAACGTCGAACTTTTACCCTAAAAGTTCGAAGTTCGTCGAACTTCTGACTTTCAGGAATTCGAAAGTTCGAAACTTTTCGAATTCTATTGATAAATAAGTTCGAAAGTTCGAAAATTATCGATTTCCTTAGCATAGGAAATTCGAAAGTTCGAACAGCTTCGAACTTTTTAGTGCAAGAAATTCGAAATTTTGAAAATCATCGAATTTTTTGGTCAGTCAAGTTCGGAAGTTCGACAAGCATCGAATTTTGCAGTGTGATAAGTTCGAAAGTTCGAAAAGAATCGAATTTTTAGCGTAATAAGTTCGACGGTTCGAAAAGCGTCGAACTTCTTAGCTTAACAAGGTTCGAATATTCGACTTCCGTCGAATTTTACGATATAGAAAATTCGAAAATGCGAAATCTTTCGAACCTTCCGAATCGCTTGATTCGATCATCGAAACTTCGATTCGAAAAAAGTTCGCGGCATCCCTACTATTAACCATGGCTATGTTCCAAATATACTCTAACAGATCACATGGCAGAACAAATAGAGCAACACTGTGGAGCAAGGAAGGTTTTCGAAGGCAAAAGTACAAGACGGCGAGAATGAAAATCTTTGAAGCGCGGCCCATATGGTCGTGTGCAATCTATTGACCAATCACAACCAGGCGAGCCGCGCGCAAGCGGCAAGTGAAATTAAGTAGGTTGATAATGATCCACCGCTGATCAGTGATGAGGAGCTATTGCGCGCGGTATCCTGTAAACCGTCTAACGACGAAAAAAAAAAGTACTTTCCCCCTTCTTCTGTCGCCACTTAATTACAAATACAGTCGTAAGAGTAAACTAAAACGCTGCTCCAGAAGCCCATACGGCTTCACGCACATTGCACTCGCAAAACATATCCAAACGGTGTCGATTCTTGATTGTCATTCAAGCGTGCGAAGGCACGGAGACGCAGCGCTTCAGCGTACCAAGGAAGCTTTGATCATGCCGCGAGACCGGCGTAACTTGCTTTCGACGAATTCTGCCTTTTTCCTGCGGCACTGCGCTTCCGTAAAAATTTTCACGTTAAAGAACGTCTCTGAATGACGACGAACGAGTAGAAATCGTGTCTTCAGCACGCTGCCGCCAGCCTCCGCAACGCTCCAAAAACGCGATTTCTCAACATGCAAGATAGCCGTCCGGTCGCCGCACTCGGGCTGCAGCGATCAAGCGCGGATGCGCGATCCAGAAAATTGTCCTAAACATCATTGTATAAACTAGAGAAAACACGACATGCTCTCAGTACGCGACAGAGCTCTTTATAATTATTCAACGAGAGCGGTTCAGTGTTTCATGTGAAAATTTGATTTCTTTGGTTCTTACCGCGCCCGAAAGCGACAGGGTGACGGCGCCTGAAAGTCAAAAAGGTACGAACAGAAAGAGTTCGGGAGAGCCCAGAGCAAACCGAACTCCCATGGCAATGAGCCCTGTGCCTGCGCACGTCCATCGAGCGAGTCTGATGCCTAGATAAGTTTCCCTCGTGCAACTGAGTCGGGAAGCTAAAGCGCTTCTTCTGACTCAGCCTGCGCTATTGCGTTAAGTTACGCGTCTTTCATTCCTTCTGCACTTTGGTTATCTCGCAAGGCGCACGCGAAAATGAGTTAGCTTACCTTTTTAGTGCTGTTGAATGGTGACAGGAAATCGCGGTTTCCGCACGAGCAAGCGTACGGACCGGTGTCGCCGGTGTGCCGGTGCAGCGACGGCAGCGAGTAAACATCTCGTGACGGACACGGACGGTCGCTCCCACAGTTTACCATACACAGTTTGCATACACAGGATGAACATTCCAAGAACTTATTTGTGTTTTTTTTTTGTGCATTCACAAAATGCACAAAAAAACACAGAAATAACTTCTTGGAATGTTCATCCTGTGTCGTTTACGACATTCCATTATCATGTGGGTGTTCCTACGTAGTACAAACTGGCCGCTGCGTCAATGAACGTGCAAGAGAACATGCATCAGCTGTAAAACAGACGCCGTCTGGGCATCTGGCCGTACTTTGCGATAGTGCCCGTGCACACCACTGTTTACTAACACAGCCATCCTGGGACGACACAGCGATAAAACCACAAGGGAAGTTCACGAAGCATTCATTATCAAAACAAGGGGCGTTGATAAGTGCGTCAGCGAGCCGTCTGTGGCATTGTTAGATAAGGAGATTCTATTTTTAGAGAGAGAATGAGGTGGCAGGAAATGAAGTCGCTTGTCATAGTATTTAAGTCCTTGTATTTTCCAATAAACCTTCAGTTGCGAGTGCGCCACGTGTGTTGTTACCTACTTCTTTTGTCCCCGTCTTTCGGCGATTCCTACCAGTCATGAACAACCAACTAGCCCAACTTAACATTATATTGAACGACCACCGCCCGAAGGTTGGGGACAGCCGTGCCTGTAACCGTGAATTGTACTATCGGGGAAAAATGAAATGCGAACAGAGGAGCGCGTGGCTTGCCGTACAGGCTGCGCCACCTGGAAATGAGCCTAGGGGCGAGGGTGCGTGGCCTACTCCGATGTGTTCACGCCGTTCGCTCGGCGCTCCCCAGGCTTCGGCAGTGCTCCTCTCAGTGCGCTGAAAGCTGTCACCGCTATCTTTGTCTGCTCGGCGCGTGGGCCGAGCTTCTTCGCACCGCACGCGCTGAGCCAGCAAAGATAGCGGTGATAGCTTTCAGCGCATTGAGAGGCGCACTGCCGAAGTTTGGGGAGCGCCGAGCGAAGGGCGTGAACACATCGGAGTAGGCCACGCACCCTCGCCCCTAGGCTCACTTCCAGGTGGCGCAGCATGTACGGCAAGCCACGCGCTCCTCTGTTCGCATTTCATTTTTCCCCGATAGTACAGTACATTGACTACCAAACGCAAAAATAAAAAAGTCCCCCTCCCCCGAAAATAATTCCTGCTACACCAGTGGCTGCTTGTATGACAAAAGTCATACATAGTGTGGTTCTCCTTGGGGCCACTGCCTTTGGGAGTACCACGTTCGCGGCGAGACGCTCTACCGCGAAGCGGGTTCGTACTCGCGTGGCATGCTGCTCGTCGAGCGCAGAGAGACACCAGTCTCGTTGGTAACGGTGATAAACTCTGTTTATTTACAATCCAAAACAAATAACAAAAAGACAGCGGCAATCAGCTAGTGAACACCGTCGGTGTGGGGATCGCCCACGGCCGAACGGTCGTTCACGAAGACACAAAAGACGGGGTAAACGCTCACCGGTGCGCCAAACGGTTCCCCACTGTCGCCGCCGCCGAAATCCCAGGAAGAAGAGAGCGAGATCCTGTTGCCTGCTCGTTTTAAGATAACAGCGGGGGCGAAGTGGCCAATCAAGGAGCGACACGTCGATCTCCTTTGTGCGGGGGTTCGTTACAGGAATCGCCCCAAAGGGGGAGAGGAGGAAGCCACTCACAGTGGTAAGCAGCGCCACCTCTCGCTACGTCAGCGCGGCCGCCACGGCGCGCCAAAACGCTGACGCGTCAGAATGTTGAGGGATCACAATCCCCACAATAGACATATCCACCCCATGGAAGGGCAGTAGGATGTACAGAAATTCTGTTTTCCTGATTTTAAGTTCAGCCTGACGACTGGACACTGCACTTCCCGGCATTGTGGCAACAGCTGTTCTTCATAACATGGTGCTTGAACTGATCGAAGCAGTACTTCCTGTGGATCTGAAGGTGTAAATCATTGGCGTGTTTTCTAGCTGTGTCAATCGAACAGTCGCCTTGCAGGCTATGATAAGAGCAGTACTAAGACCATTCTCATCAACTGTGTGTTTGCAACGAGCCTAAGTGCTCCTAGGCATGGCTTCAAAATGCTGAATGGGCATCATAAGCGACACCATCCTTTGACAAGTTTCGTGGTCAACAAGCGGATGCTCTGTATTGTAGAGACTCATTTTTACCTTTAGTTCTTTTATTAATTTCACAGCTACCTAGATAAGTAATACTTTAACTTTCACCCAACCAGGCAGATTTCTGCCGAATATGTTTACTTTCAAATACATTTTACTGTATTATTATAATGGGGCAGCTTCTACAGTTATAATCTCCTACAATTCATTTGTGCAAGAGTGTGGTACATCATTTGCACTGGTGTCACTGTCCCTAACCTCATTTTGTAATTGATAGACCAGAAGTGCAAGTTGGGCTAGTCTCATATTTTCAAAGAGGAAGAGGTGGACTTAACACTTTGCCTCCCTAGGCAGTCTAAAAGTGCCGCCTCCCCCTACGCTCACATAAACATACATGCGCACAGATTGTTTCACCCCAGTTCTAGGGTATTCTTGATGGCGGTTACCAATATCCCCTTTTGTAACGACTTGTATGAGGTAGAAGTTACAACGGTCTACAATGCCGTCTAACGATGAGAAGCGCAGAAGTTTAGACTTGATTGTAGTAAAGTAATTTTCGATGCATTTCAAGCACGATGAAAATTGTTTGTTGGTGCAGTACCACAAAGACAAGCAGAGGAACACAAAACATATCAGTCTGAATGAAGTCGACAATTCTCTTTATGAAGGCGTCTACTATCAATATCTTCTAGCAATCATTGGTCAGTGTCTCCTCCGTTCTCTGGGTTTTTCTTCGCGATCCGTGTTCCTTTGATACTTGGAGTTTCGTATATCTCAATCACATACTTGCCTAGAGCCACTTTCTGAAAATTGGCACCCACCCGCTTCTCCCTAAACTGCTGCCATAAACAACTGCCTACTCTGCATATTGATAAGTTTGTCACTGGAGATAGGAACGTTAAGGAAAAACAGGAAGCCACTGGGATGGAGCACTAGATTGTGAGCATTGTAAGTGCTTACTTCCGTTTTGCTTTGTGTTTCACCTATTGCTGGTGTTTTGCTTGTCTCTAGGCTATCAGTTGTTTGTCTCGGTCTCTTCCTGTAGCTGTTAATGATTCCCTAAGCATTTAGCAAAAATAATGTTAGGAATACCATAGGTGTTTTCTTTGCGTTTTCAACAGAGTAGTCAGCAACTGTCATGAGAATCCATTAGTTTCTTGGAACTAGGAAATATGTGAAAGCTATGAAAGTGAAAATTAGGTTCATACTGCACTTAGAAACACATGACACATATTGTTACCTAATAGGTGATGGCATGAGTGCCAAACTGAGCATACAAAGTTCAATGTGGCACAGGTCAAACCTATAGTTGCAGTATTTTAGTCTTACCTACAAGCCTCTAGTCAAAGTGACGAGTTTGGTGAATGTGTTAATGTAGAATACCATCTTGAACGGTACAATAATAAATTCAGCATTCATCTGTGTACCTAAAACCACACCGTACCAGAATCATATTCGCCCTGTGGTGCAGTAAACTGTGCCACAGCATATATGCCATGGCCCTCTCGGTACACATTTTACCATATGTTGTGCACTATCGTAGAACCTAACAATCGTTAGGTAATCATGTCCTTCAACATATTCCATTTCATCATTAAAATTAAATATAATTTTTACCTCCGGGGTGTGCTTTGTTGCAATGCACACATGTCGTGTGGTGAAGTAGGCATCATGAAAACGGCCTGTACTGATCGATATCTTTTCTTGGCAATGCAGTGGAGGGTACAGGCACACGTTCCCTCTCCCATTTTGAGCGCTGAATAAAGCTGTGCACGGGCTCTCCTCCTCTTCACTGCATTGCCAAGAAAAGTTGTCGCCGAGTATAAGGTGTTTTTATGATGCCTACTTCACCACACAACACTTGTGCATTGCAACAAAGCACACCCCAGAAATAAAATTCAATTTAATTTTTATAATGAAATGGAATATATTGAAGGACATGATTACCTAACCTAAGGAGCCGACATAGTGTTTGTGAGAGGTGGCCCCCTCCGGGCTACCTCAAATTACCTCCCTGATATACCTGTAATGAAGTTTTTTCAGACAGACAGAGTATAGTATTTTAGTATTTTGGTTGCAGTTCGCATTTCAATAGATATGTGGGCTTAAAATATTCTTGGCTAACAATTCGGCACTAGCCCCAGAGTCATGCCTTACTTATTCAAACGTTTGATCATCAAATTGCGTACGGAAGTGATTCGCATAATTAACAAAAGCACAAAATGTTCATGAAGGCTGATTTGGGCAGCTGAAGTATTTAGTTTGGAAAATAATGTACAAGGTCAGGGGTCGGCAACCTGCGGCCCGCGGGCTAGCGGAACCATAATCACTCATCTAGTACAGAGAAGATCAGAAGGTCAGGTTTTAAAGTTTCATGTAAAAACCCCAAGTTAGCAGTCGTGCTGCATATGGAAAGTTTGCCCTCTACAGCGGCGACACAAACCATCTAATTTCATAGCTGACTGACTCACCACATTCTGAAGATTAAACAACCCTTTTGATTTTGACGTTTATGATCATAATAAAGTCAAAGTACTGGGTGTATCAAGGAGCGGCCAGGCTCTTTGAATCGACTGCAAAATTCGGTTTCTCAACCTATCGCGTTCCGATTTTGTAGAGCGTTGGCCACAGGTGGTGCATTTTTTCTATAAAATTCGCAAAGAGCGAGCTTACCTGAGGAAAAAGTAAAAAAAGAAAAAGGCCTAGCTCCTATGGAAACGCAGCGAAGCCACCGGTCTTCAAACCATAGGGCGCCCTATGGTTTGAAGACCGGTGGCTTCGCTGCGTTTCCATAGGAGCTAAGCCTTTTTCTTTTTTTACTTCTTCCTCAGGTAAGCTCGCTCTTTGTGAATTTTATAGAAAAAAATGCACCACCTGTGGCCAACGCTATTCAAAATCGGAACGCGATAGGTTAAGAAACCGAATTTTGCGGTCGATTTAAAGAGCCCATGGCCGCTCCTTGATACACCCAGTAGATAGGTTTGAATCTATATAAAGATATAAATCACATATGTAGTGGATATGACCACACAAGAATGCCTTGGTGTAAATGCTATATGTATTCAGATACCAAAATTGGCTCATGAAATAAAGAAATCAAGAAATACGTATGGTCGGAGTCGGAATATGGGTGCTAAAAATAATTCATGTTATACGACAGTGATTAAAAAATTATGAACACTTCCCGTTATCTTGCACCTAAAGTTGACCACACTGTCTTGTCATCCCTTTTCGTACAAGGTTGCTTTCTCTACAGTCACTGCTGTGCAGGCACTTGTGACTGTGTGGGAGTTGTGGCAGTGGTGCTAGAAAGAATGGCTGCCCCGTCTGTAATTTGTACGCGGCTTTCTTGAGCCGAAATAAATATCTGTCTATCTATCTACAAGTGGAGGAGTCATTGTTTTCGTGGTCTGAAGGGGTGTCTGGGGCCAATATCTACCAAACACTTTGTGCACAGTATATCATGGAAATGTTTTGTTGCAAAGAAGTGTGTTTGAATGGGTACAGAAGTTCTATGAAGGATCCACAAGTGTCAGCCATAAAAGAGTCGATGCCCGTGTGTTTCGACGACTGATGACGACATTCAGCGTGCTTGCGAACTCATTCTGCCGGATAGACGAGTGGCAGTGGATATGATAAATAATTTGCGAATCAGCCAGGGCGTTTCCCATGCAATAATTCATGACAGGCTTGGGTTTTGAAACGTTTTGATCTAAATAAAATTTACAGGCATGAATAGTTCTTAATCACCCTTGTATTTAAGATTTTTGCTCTTTTTTTCTTCAGTTTATAATTGACAGATTTACTCCTCCCACCAGAGAGCATAGATGCTAGATTGTGCTTTGCCATTTCTGAAGAGTGTTTTCTTTCAGTGAGCCAGGTTTTGGTTTTAGGCCAGTGATTTTTGTAATTTGTAAACTCCCTTCCTATAGATAGTTGCAACTGCCACAGTGAATGAAACGATCAGTATAGGGCCTGTTAAGTGCCTGTAGAGGCTGCACATACAGTTGACAAGTAATCTGTGCCTGCGGAGGGACACATCGAATAAAAATTTTACTTTTTGTTTTTTTCTGAACTGAACAGTGTGAAACTGAAGCAGTGGGGGATCCAAGGGGGGGGGGGGGGGGGTTACGGGGGCGACCGCCCCCCCCCCCCCCCAAGCCAAGTCGACCCCTCTCACCCCTTCTGGGAGGGAAATTTGACATGGGTGGACCCCCCGGTGCACACGGAAGAATGGGAGGATAGCATCCTTACAAATTTTACGCCCCCCCCCCCCCCCCCAAACAGAGTTCTGGATCCGCCCCTGAACTGAAGTCCGTTTGAGGCTGCAGCGGATGTTCAACGACGGTACAGTGCAGTTCTGTCACCTTGCTGATAGCAACGAGTACGGTCGATGCAAGGACCTCGCGACCTGATCTCTCGACGACTTCTATTCGACAATTTCCAGGCATTTTCGCAGCTGCTTTGGCGAGTTCGTCACTGTTTTGAACTTCATCGGTCTCAGGCATGACTTCATTTTAGTAGTCATATTACCTGCCCACTTATTCTCGATGATGTTTTGTCTTCAGCGATGTAGCGAGTAGAGCGTCCTTCTCGCGTTCGGTGAGATTTGGGGCCCCCGATGGCTCCTTTAACTCAAAATGTGAGCACGAAAACTACTGTCACTGTCAAAATATTCTGTTACCAACCGATATTAAACACACAATCACAGATGTAAAGAACATTTTTGTTTATTTAAAGCTTTGACTCCTGTTTCTGAAAGTTAAGCGAAAAAATGATCGAATTTGGAGACCTTTAATTCGTTACTCACCGAAGAAATACAGCGAAAAGCAGACGCCGACGACGGCTACTACAACAATTTTGTTGTTTACATCACGTGATACCTCTCCGCCAATAGTATTTGTCCCTCTGAGCGTTCCCTAGTTCGCTCTGTCTGTCCCTACATTCCCTAGGCAAATCCAGCGTTTAGCTAGGGGCGCGTCTGTAAAGCCGGGTTACCGTTAGTGCAACCGGAATTTAAACCCGTGCTTATCCGAGCTCGGTTTAGGGCGCCAAGCCGACTTAGGAAAGAGCCGCTTTGGGTTAAGGTAAGCGACGTTGGTGCAACCGGCCCTAAATGTACCGGGGAAAGTGGCGTCGCGTGATGTCACCTGACGTCACGTGACCTATACACCTAGGGAAATTGACGGCACGTGACCTATACGTCAACTCAGTTTCCCCGCTAATTTTAGTGGGAAATTGACGTCACGTGGCCAAAACATCAATTTCGTTTCCTTGCTAACTTTCGCGGCAAATTAACGTCACGTGACATTTACGCAAATTCAGTTAGCCCTAGATTTAGCGGGAAAATTCACGTCTTGAGACCTAAGCACCAATCCAGTTTCCCCGCTAAATTTAGTGGGGAAAAGCGACGTCACATGACCTGTCAACCATACAGTTTCCCCGCTAAATTTGGCGGGAAAATATACGCTACATTACTCACCAATTACCTCAAAAATTACCTATAATGCATTTTATGCATTTAAAAACAAAACCCTCTGTCCTTTTTTTTGCCTATTGAAGGGACATTGACGGAGTATTTACGCTCGCCGAGGTTTTTACTTGAGCATGACCTATAAAAGTTCAACTACCCAGAACACAAGCTGCGGATCAAATTTCGTTTTCTTTCCGCCCAAAATCAGCCGGTCGAGGAATTGGCCGATTTCAGTCGAGCCCACTCTTTTCAATGGCCACGTGGCGTAAAAGGGGCCATGCAACGACTTTTGCACTTTGCGCAAATAACGCTTAGAACGGATCCCTGACTTATAATGACCTGTGAAACACCTCTTCCTTTTTCACCACACGCAATCGAAGTCGCAGAAAAAATGAAAGAAAAACAAGCAACGTTCAACCCCTCAACTCGCAGCCGGAACAAGACTGATCTGGAGCCGATTATATGCTGCCAATGCTGATCATAGCCACGCGCTGGGGTTGGCAAAGCACAGGACACGCGCTGAGTTCCAGACATCCAGACAGTGTTACGGTTTGGCTATTTTCGGCATTGCGGCGAATGGAAACGGACCACTACACGAATGCTTCTCGAGCTATCGATTATCACGAGCCCAAATCGAGTGACCACGCAATGGTCGGCTCCAATCTATGAGCGGCATTCGAATATCGTAACTGGGCGGTACTGCGACTGCACAACCACGTCATCAAGTTTTGCGAAGGAGAGATTAAATGAAAACGCTCGCTTTTGTCTTTGAACTTACACCGCAACAGATGAGTTTCTTGGCCAGTGGTGTTGCGTGCGAGTATCCTTGAGTCGCACTAGTGCCAATAAGCTCGCGTAAAGTGAAAAACATTCCAATGGAATATCGTTGCACCGCCCCTTTAAACCTATGCGTACCAAATATATTCAAAGTCATGGGTCATCTAGGGCACACATTTAATATCGAAAAAAGAAAAGAATATAAACCCAATTTTCGTAGCCTCCAAAAAGTGGCAAAAAGCAAATACGTTGCTTGAAAAAAAAAATGTTGCACAGATCACAGGAAGCACATCTACTACGTCATTCTCAATATGGCAACGTACCGTGCGCTGGACGGCGCGATCGCAGCGTAAGACGGACCAACGTTACGATGGACGTGAGGCCGCTTCTTCGGAACTGTCGTTCGTGGTACCAGCCAATAGGTGAGCGGCGTTTGGCAACTTCCGGTTCCTTAGGAAATTTTGTTTCACTGTTGACAAACGACGCCAATGAGCTACGAGCCTGTGCAAGCATGGTTTGCAAATCTCCAGACTAGTTTTCATAACCATGTCTTGAAAGGCCTCCAGAATACCATACGTCTTTTGTTAACAGCTAAACAAAATGTCCTAAGGAACCGGAAGTTGCCAAACGCCGCTCACCTATTCATCTTCAAGCACAGAACATGGAGCGGAAGGGATACAAGTGCAAAACAATCGCACGACAGGCGGAGTATGCAACTTCGTCGTCGTCGTCGTCTGCTTCACACACCGGAGAGGCGAAGAAAAAAAAAACGCGGTTGGTGTAGCCACGTGATTTCCTCCTCTACATCTCACCCTCCTCGTCGTACACATTAGAGCCACTAAATGAGCTGCGCTTATTTAGTGGCACTAGTACACATCATAGAGTTATTGTAATAACTCTATTGTACACATCGTCCACGTGTCGCAGCCATGGGACTCCGTGCACATGCTTCAGTTTCGCTTTCAAGCAGTTAAGTTTGTTCTTTTTTTATTGCACGTGACTGTAGCAAATTATTGACTGGTTAGTATCCTGGCACTATATTAGATGGACTGGCAGAAAATCTAAAAAACAATTATTAGGTGGTTGCCAGAACCGTGTTTTGACCCGGGTATATAAACTATACGTCAAAGAAACCTCAAACTTCGTGAGAATACGACTGTAGCGGTTTCATAGAACTCGAAAGTTTGAGAACATGACATTGCCTAAATCAAAAATAGTTGAAAAAAGCAAAATTTTTCCGAGTCGACGTCTACCTAAGCCTAATATCGTGAAAACAAGAACTGACATTATGGACGCTTGTGTTATTTATATTCGTTGAAAAACACTTATCAGCAAGAAAGAAGATATTGCTTCCTTTCTTGCTGAGAAGTTGTTGTTCTTTACATAAATAGATGTTACACTGTAAGTTATTGATTTAACAATGTTAAGCTAGGTGCACGTCGGCGCATAGGGGAATTTCGGTTTTCTAATTATCTTTTCATTCAGGCAACGTCATATTTCCAAACTTTCAGGTTCTATCCCAACCGCTATCGTTACATTCTCATTGAGTTTGAGCCATCTGCAACGCATAAAATAGTTTATTTACCCGGGCCAAAAAAGACGGTTATCTTTTCTCGGGAACTCCCAGCATATCATACGCACTGTATGTACCTTCAAAGTTCTTCTCTGACAGATAACTGCATCAGTACTACTTATTGCTATGTTTTCATTACTCACTTTTAAAAGATGATATAGCAGCACCCTCCACCCAATGTGGGGTTTTACCTCTGAAAGCGACCCTTATGTACCGCACAATAAATACCAACGTTTCCAGGAAAGCTCGCTTCCGAGACCAGTGAAAGAAGAAAACTGCTCGGACGCGTGCTCGTTGGTTCACTGTATGCCTCGCCTGTCCTTCTCGTCGCCTACACTTCCAAAAACACAAGGTGTCCTCTTTAAAACGACCGCAACGGGTGAAGAGATCCATGCAGAGACTGAGTAATCTTGAAACAGCAGCCTTGATTCTCAGTGTTCTTGCGTTCATCACGAAAGCGGGTAAGTTCGCTGTTTAAACTGTGCTCCCAAAGATTTTATTCCATAGCATGCGCTACTCGTCGAGCTCGGGGGCTCGGCGATCACCGCAAGTATTGAAGAAAAAAGTCAGCTCATGAAGCGTTCGAACGCCGAACTAGGCGTCCGGCGTCCGTCGTTTGGGTTTGAACAGTAAGTAGAGACAAAGGCAGCTAAAGGGGTGTACCACAAACGCTAGCTGCCCTTTGTCTCTTTTCTCTCTCTCCGTACGCGTTCGGACAGACAAATGCAGCAAGCCTTGGCGTCTACCCACTAATAGATCTCTCGCAAAATTGAAGAGATCCTAGCGGCATGGTGCCATGCAAAGCGTTTGGAGATCCTCTTGCCCACAGTTACGGTTTTTCGATTGGCCAACCTCACTTCACGACATTCCGTTACGATCATATACTGCACTGCACTTTGGAATTTGTGACTTTCCTTGAATTCGTATTAAAATGTAGGTGTTGCCAAACAGTAAGGATAAAAGGCTAGGACTCGTTTTTGGAGGGTCTACCTACACGCCAGAGTTTGTGACCATGAAAACAGAAATACGAAGGCGCATATGAAATAAGAGGTTACTGATCCGGTCATCCTGTCCCAGCTCGTCAATGGGCTCCTTAAATTATCCGGTCGTTGCGAGGGCCATGCTTCGCTTTGTACTGGCAGCCGGGCGCCAGAAAGGTATGAGAGGCTGCTGGCCGCTCCTCGCTCAACCTAGGCAAGTCCTTACAGCCGCTGGAGGTGCGTATTTCAATGGCACTCACGAAGATGAATGGGTGCAACTTCATTTTCATGCTGCGCTGAGATGTACTACTTTGTAAACGTGTCAATCAAAACCGAAACCATGCCACGCCCCTCTATGGCCAAAAAGGTACCATAATGCAACACGAGCAGTGTTGCATGCAGGGATTTTTGGAAGTAGTCTATTCTTCCAATCAGGACTCGGCTGCTCTGGCGTCCACGCGCGCTCTCATTTACTTCTCTGCCACAGTTTCTATCCGCATTGAGACGTCGTCTATCCCACTCTCTTCCTCAATTCCTTCGTGCACATTTGAATCTCGTTTTTCTTACCCCAGCCTCAGGTAAGCTTACATCCTAGTAAACTTCCACTATTTCCCCTGCACTTCAACTGTTTCTATGCAGCAAATAGACACTTTTCAAATGTCCATGAAGCAAACATTGGCAGTCGCCATTGGTTCGACACAAATCGTGTCATTGGATCCAAGTCCTCGCCGAAAGCTGACGCAGCCCTCGAGTCCAATACGTGATTACGTGACCAAGCAAAGACAAACAGGCGATGGCGTGGAATCTTGAAAAGGGTCTATTGCGGCTCAGCCTACCTATAATCCGTTCCATAATGGCTAGCGCGGGCGCATTCCATGGTTTTGTTTGCACGAGAACGCGTGGAAGCGATCTGCAAGATCAAACCCTATTAGCGGCGAGATGTTTTGGTGGCGCCCTCCTGTGGTTCCCCCTTGTGACGTCATTACCTTGCAAACAACAAGTTCGATGGTGTTTGTTATTAGCATGGTGGAAGCTTGAAATCATTGCGCTCTCAAAGGAACACTGCCAACACCGTCAAAATTAAAGTTCTTTCATTCCTCTTATTTCCGTCGATGATAAATCCCCTTTCCGACGTCATAGTCAGCGTTCGGCCAATCGTGGAAGGCCGACCACAGCGACGCTTTCGGTCGCGCACGGGGCTAGGCGTCCTCCTATGGTTACCTTTCGTGACGTCATTACCTCGCGAACAACAAGTTCGATGGTGTTTGTAAGGAGCATGGTGAAAGCTTGAAATTATTGCGCTCTTAAAGCAACACTACGAACAACGTCGAAACTGAAGTTCTTTCATTCCTCTTATTTTCGTCGATGAGAAATCCTTTGCTGACGTCATAGTTAGCATTTGGCCAATCGCGGAAGGCCGACCACAGCGACGCTTTCGATCGCGCACGTCGCCAATGCTCGCGCCAGCAGCTTTGACAGTGTTGGATACTAAGAACGAAACAGAGTATTCGCGGCGAGATGTTTGGGTATCGCCTCCTGGTAGATTTTTGCACAGCCCAGAGTGAGGATATTTCAACTTCCTCTGCTGGTGCGAGCACGTGCATTGCCAAGCTTCTATGCACTATGGAAATGTAAAACATAACTGCGTGTGTAGCACGCACATACGTGCACTACCCATAGTGAGCAAAACAAAAGCGTCCCTAGTGAGCTCACCTCGAATACACCATTTCAATATTTACGAGTCCTCAGCCCAGCGTGGTATCTCCCCAGCCCAGCACGTGCATGCGTGCATGTTCGTCACTTCGGAAAGCGAGAAAATCACGCGCCATACGCACGAACACTCAAAATGAAACCGGCCAGGAGCCCTTTTTTTTAAAGGTCTATAATTCTATAAAGAGACTTCTTTAAGGTATGTCTTTTCCCAGTAAACCTAAGCATTCATAAATTGTTTTAGAACGTACGCACATTTATACTCCGTTCCCCCTTAAAAGGATACTACAACTAAATTTCGGCGCTTATTTCTTGGTTTCTTCGTGTTCAAGGGAGCAGTATCACATCAGACACACTAATCTCTTGTTGACAAAGACACGAAAAGTAATCTTAAAACAAATTAAATGATCAGCAAAGAGCACCTGGTGGGTGTCGCTAAAGCCTCGTTCGTAATGCCCATCTAGGAACCTTGACAGGAAGTGACAGTGACTGCCTCGATTAAAACTGTACATGCATTGAACCTGACGTCATCCCGCCAGCTCTTCAGTCACCACATGAGAAGAGCGGCAGGACGAACTCCCCTGCCACCGGGACTCTCTTTTGTGTGTCCCAGACGTCGCTTTTGTCCCTCTACAAGATCATAGAAGATAAACCCGTCACTCGAAATTCGTACAAAAGCAGCTTGGGCATTAGTTGCGGTGGCCCGATCCCTGGCTTGCTACGGCCGCTTCGGTGGCTGGAATGGCTAGGACATCCCGTCGACGTCAGCCTCGCCGCAGTTTTGCTCGTCCCGAGACAATCTACGTCATGATTGCGCCGGATTTGACGTGCTCTCCGCTGACTGCTCTCCGAGTGCTTTCCAGAGTGGCCGTTTTTAACAAAAATACAGCAATCAGGCTCAGAATACAAACGTGCGATTGTCATTTACGGATATTGTGGATCAGAAATAGGTCGAGTAGCCTATTTCTGAAAACAACGGGTATATTTCGAAATTCGTTGAAGTATCCCTTTAAGCTAAAACTGCAGTCAATGCCACAGGCGCGATAGCACGAGCTCGCTGCTTTTAAGCGTTCTCCCGCAGACCGAGCACTCACACTACACTCTGTTTCACCTTATGATGTACCGCAGGAAAGGCTACAAGCGCGAGCTCCTTGCTCTGGGGCAGATCCCGGCGGCACAAGCTCTCGTGACTTAAGAGCAGCTGCCAACGCTATTAGCTCTCGCTTCTAGCCTTCGCTGCGGTACAACATAAGGTGAAACGAAGTATAGAAGTGCACCTTTCAAAACCAAGAGCGCGGGTTAGCTCGCGCTTGTAGCTCTGGCTCACCGTGCTCTGGCTGCAGTCCCAGCTTGAAGGAGCTGTGCAACGATATTCAATTGGAATGTTTTTCACTTTACACGAGCTTACTGGCACTAGTGGGACTCAAGAATACTCGCATGCAATGCCACTGACCAAGAAACTCCTTTGTTGCGGTGTAATTTCAAGGACAAAAGCGATCATTTTCATTCAATCTCTCCTTTGCAAAATTCGATGACGTAACGTGGGGATCGCAGTACACCCATTTAACGATATTTGAATGTGGTTCATAGATTGGACCCGAGCATTGCGTGTGCACTCGATTTGGGCTCGTGTGAATTTATAGCTCGAGAAGCATTCGGGTAGTGGCCCGTGTCCAATCGCTGCAACGACGACAATAGCCGAGCCATAACAATGTCTGAAACTCAGCGCGTGTCCTGTGCTTCTCCAACCCTAGCGCGTGGCTATGATCAACATTGGCGGCATATAATCGGCTCCAGATCACGTGGCCGCTTGTTCTGGCTGCGAGTTGAGGGCGTGAACGCTGCTCGTTTTTCTTTAATTTTTTTCTGGGACTTTTATTGCGTGGGGTGAAAAACGAACGCGTGTTTCATAGGTCATTAACGTCAGGGATCCGTTCTAAGCGGTATTTGCGCATAGTAAAAAAAATGTTGCATAGCCCCTTTAAAGGAGCGGTGCAACGATATTCAATAGACCATATGCAAAAAGAAGCGCCATCTAGTGTATTCATGATCAATGATCAGATTTCCTCCATATTGGGGGGTTCCCGTACCGACGATTTCACCCGAAAAACCATAGTCCCGGCAACGTGTAAGTCGTAGAACTAAAATATGATCACCTGCTGCAAGTCCAGTACGAACCCTTCACAGGACGTCTTCGAGAAATACCGTTCATTGACCTGGATGGCCCAGTTCACTGCTTGAGTGACGAGTCTTGCGACCTCGTTGCTGACAATGGACCTTTTGTAGAAATACGCGGTGCGCATGCGCGGAGTATTTGATGCGCCTGGGTTCGAGAGTATCAAGTTCCAAACAATCCGCCACCTTGCATTTCTCGCCTTTGGGCGCCTCGAAAGAAGAAGAAGAAAATAAGACCATCGAGAGTCGAGACTCAAGTTTTGATGTTGTGAACAAGGTGAACACGAGTCATCGTCCTGACGACGCCCGTTCTAGATTACGACGTGCACCGCAATCATGCCGGTGAACTGTGTAGCCTTCGGCTGTCGGAACTATTATCGCCCGGGTTGTGGAACTAGCTTTTTTCGCTTTCCGTGTGGTAACCTTCATCCCGTTAAGCGGGCAGCCTGGATTCGTGCAGTCAGGTGAGTTGACAAGTCCGACCCCTCAAAGAACCAAAAAGAAAACGAACCGGTAGCACACAAGAAGTCTAACGTCCACGTTGTTTTCTCTACAAATACTCTCCAACCCAGTGCGCCTTAGGTTCGCCCATTGCCCCATAGGTGGCAGCACATATTCGCCAAAAGGTCCATTCCTTTTCCTGAATTTGGCGGCCGTCTTTCTTTTCTTCTTTGATCCGAAACTAACCAGCAACCCATTGAGTGTAC
This sequence comes from Ixodes persulcatus, assembly GCA_013358835.2. Taxonomy (NCBI): domain Eukaryota; kingdom Metazoa; phylum Arthropoda; class Arachnida; order Ixodida; family Ixodidae; genus Ixodes; species Ixodes persulcatus. The sequence goes on along the minus strand of JABSTQ010009316.1, from coordinate 126,174 downwards.
AAATAAACTGCCCTAATATCATGAAAACCGAGTTAAATGCAGATGCGCCTCGTCCACAACTGGAAAATGTGATAAACCCCCCAATATGACGGCTCCTAATGGCATGATGATGATAGCTGGCAAGGATTTCGCATATGGCCTATTGGAAGGTTTTTCACTTTACACGACCTTACTGGCACTAGTGGGACTCATGGATACTCGCACGCAACGCCACTGGCCAAAAACTCCTTTGTTACGGTGTAATAGACCGATCTCACCAAGCGTTCAGCGCATGCGTGACGCCGCCATAACTTTAGTTCACAGGAGGCAGGGTGCAGTGCACGAGGCGGCTCGCGCCGTCCCATGCTCTGCACGTGCAGACCTCCAGCGAGGTTGTCGCACGTGCAGAAGGACTAAAGTTCCCTCGATGCATTGCGGCAGAGGTGGCGTAGTCAAACTGGCTGGTGAGATTGGTCTATTTGAAGGACAAATGCGATCATTTTCATTCAATCTCTCCTTTGCAAGACTTGATGACGTAACGTGGGGATCGCAGTACACCCCAATGACGATATTTGAATGCGGTTCACAGACTGGACCCGAGCATTGCATGGGCACTCGATTTGGGCTCGTGATAATTACTATAGTCGGATGCAACCTAAGAACAATCCTTTAGCTCCACCCACAAGCGCATTGCGCCCGTCTGAAGTGCCTCCGCCGTCAAGAAAGTAGTTCGCTAGCAACGTTGCTTTTTCTTCCTCCAGTAAACGTGTCTTAAACTACTACAATATTTATTTAATTCATTCAGGACGTTTAAATAAGTTAGAATACGTTTTTGTCAAAGAAGTAGCTGTTTAGTAAAGAAAGAAAGTCATGTCCAATGTACCGTCTTCCCAATTCATTTTCTGTCCAAGATACTGTCTAACATACCGTCATCCAGCGCCTTCGATTGATGGAAAGCGGCGAAAACGAAACCAACCTTTCTCTCGCCAAAATTATAAATAACAAAGCACTTATAGTTCCTGCAAATAATAAATATTTAGTGATTTACTTAGTTTTGTGCGCTTTGCGCACGAAATGTGTGCCTTTATTTTGTTGGATGAATAGAAAACAAGAATAATTATACTTTTCGGGTTTGACAAATCGGCACCCTCCCAAGTCATCGACACCACCACCGCGCCCCGCTCTCTTTGTCTTCCGTCATGGATCCCACTGAGGTGACATCGGAAAGCGATTCCCCTGATTCTTCTTGGACGAAACAGCCTGGTGCAGCCTTACCGGCGACACCAAAGCGGTTCTTCAAGAAGCACAAGCGAGGTCGGGTTTTGAACAGCGGCCAGCGGTGCGTAAAACACGGTGCAAAAAAGCAGAATATTTGTCACGAGAAACTAGCGTCGCGTTGCTAAGGCCAGCAGCCATGTTGAGCTTTTTTTTTTTCAAAAGGATCGCGATTGGTCCACGGAATCGTGACGTCATGAAAACGATTGGCTGGCGTTTCTCGGCGTAGGAATACATTTTCCTCTGAGAGGCATTTCCGGTTTTTCTTAGCTTGCAACCGACTATAGCTCGAGAAGCATTCGGGTAGTGGCCCGTGTCCAATCGCTGCAACGACGACAATAGCCGAGCCATAACAATGTCTGGAACTCAGCACGTGACCTGTGCTTTTCCAACCCCAGCGCGTGGCTATGATCAACATTGTCGGCATATAATCGGCTTCAGATCACGTGGCCGCTTGCTCTGGCTGCAGGGGGTGAACGCTGCTCGTTTTTCTTTAATTTTTTACTGGGGCTTCAATTGAGTGGGGTGAAAAACGAACGCGTGTTTCATAGGTCATTAACGTCAGGGATCTGTTCTAAAGCCTGGTTCAGACAGTTGCGTTTGACTGCGTTTGACTGCGTTGCGGCAGCGAGAAACCAGGACATCCCCGCTGCTAATATTGCGTGCCAAGATGATTCCTTGAATTGGATTCCACGCTTCATAAGAAGCACAAATGTGCCGGTGACTCGCTTTCGGTACTCGACGCAACGCAGTCAAACGCACTCAAACGCAAGTGTCTGAACCGACCTTAAGCGGTATTTTCGCAAAGTAGAATAATTCTTGCATCGCCTCTTTAAAGGAGCTGTGCAACGATATTCAATTGGAATGTTTTTCACTTTACACGAGCTTACTGGCACTAGTGGGACTCAAGGATACTCGCATGCAATGCCACTGGCCAAGAAACTCCTTTGTTGCGGTGTAATTTCAAGGACAAAAGCGATCATTTTCATTCAATCTCTCCCTTGCAAAATTCGATGACGTAACGCGGGGATCGCAGTACACCCGTATGACGATATTTGAATGCGGTTCATAGATTGGACCCGAGCATTGCGTGGGCACTCGATTTATGCTCGTGATAATTGATAGCTCGAGAAGCATTCCAGTAGTGGCCCGTGTCCAATCGCTGCAACGACGACAATAGCCGAGCCATAACAATGTCTGGAACTCAGCGCGTGTCCTGTGCTTTGCCAACCCCAGCGCGTGGCTATGATCAACATTGGCGGCATATAATCGGCTCCAGATCACGTGGCCGCTTGTTCTGGCTGCGAGTTGAGGGCGTGAACGCTGCTCGTTGTTTTTTAATTTTTTTCTGGGACTTCTAATGCGTCGGGTGAAAAACGAAGGCGTGTTTCATAGGTCATTAACGTCAGGGATCCGTTCTAAGCGGTATTTGCGCAAAGTAAAAAAATTGTTGCATAGCCCCTTTAAGGGTGAACGGAGTATATATGTACCTAACGTTCTAAAACAATTTATATGGTGTGAATGGAGTATAGGTGACCACACCTGGGTCTTCAGCTGCTGAGAGCGTGCTGACGGAGAGCTTCTACAGTTCTCTTTCAACGTGCACACCACGTCATCAAGATTACCAGTCTTCGCAGCCAATAAGTGTGGCGTCCAGTGAATGCCCCCTATTGACGACGTGCGCGATCGAAAGCGTCGCTGTGGTCGGCCTTCCGCGATTGGCCGAATGCTGACTATGACGTCGGCAACAAATTTCTCATCGACGAAAATAAGAGCAATGGGAGAACTTCAATTTCGACGGTGTTGGTAGTGTTGCTTTAAGAGCGCAATGATTTCAAGCTTCCACCATGCTCCTTAGAAACACGATCGAACTTGTTGTTCGCAAGGTAATGACGTCACGAAAGGTAACCATAGGAGGGCGCCACTAAAACATCTCGCCGCTAATAGACGTTTTCTGCTTCCTGTCGTTCTCAGTCACGTGGGTTTCGTATCTGGTATGCGGGGCGAAAAAATAATAAAGTATTTCAATTTGAAATAAGCGAAAAAATTATAGGTCTGGCAAAACAACAATATCTGACAATCACGCATTGTTCGTAAACACCTTCTAGTGGCGTGGAGATATCAAATCGATGTTTTACCCCATAGCAGAAGTGACGATATTCAAGATGGCTGCGCCCTTCTGGAAAAGGTGTTAAGCCGCTGCCGAGGCGCTGCTATCGGCAAGGCGCATGCGCAGAGGCTTCACGCGAACCGGGTTTTTGCGCACGCGCACTGCCTACACCTCATGTGAGAACTAAGCGTTTTCCCACACCTCGGGTGGGTTTGTTCATAAACAGTGCGTTGGCCGCCGAGAAACAGAGAAAGAGGAGCAGACAAGAGGGCGCGGGGACGCAAGAACGCCGAGGTCTGGGTGGAAGACCTAAAGCCTTGTTTCCACTGCACCCGTCAAACGCGTTAGAACGCGGAACGCGTTCCGGAGCGCGGGCTAGCTCGCGCTTGTAGCTTTGGCTGCGGTACCCCCTTAAGGGTGAACGGAGAATAGTTTTAGGTCTACCAACTAATCATTCGAACCACAGAGCTCGGCGTTCTGACGCCCCCGCGCGCTCTCTTCTCGTCCTCTCACTGCCATAGTCATACTTTCGGTAAACCACTCTGACCGCGAAATGGTTTTCTTTCAGCAGAGAGGCCACTGAATCGCTTTGTGCGTCACTACGAACCCCTTTCATACAAACCAATCATCGTAAGCCACAGCCAAAGCAGGCGGAAACGCTCCTTGGAACAAGAGCACGAACGTGTGCGCTTCACAATCCAGAGCCAAAAGAGGTGAGCGGCAAAGAATTAGACGCGGATTGCTGTGCTTCCTCCCTCTAGCTATAAGCAATAAACCTGTTTCAAAAAGCGCGTGACGTTTAAAAAAAAAAAATCTGATGCACTGCACAATGGTGGAACAACCGACACAGCCAGTCAACTTTCCGTGGGGAGAGGGCCAGTCAGGATGGGGACGACCGATGATGGTGTTCGCCCGATGGAAGTCCCCCGGGAAGTCGAATAAGAAAAAAAAAAAACTAAACGTTGTTCGATCCCGCTGGACACATTACGACGTTGGTTGGTTTGCAGTGGCCAGTGTGGCCACGTTTATTTCAGAACAAAACGACAACAAGTCAACAGTAATTTTACAATTCAAACTCCCCAAAATACCATACTTTAGTACCCAGTCTCAAGAGCCGAATCTCCCTGATCTCAAAAGCCGAATTCCCCGAGAATCCTCTCGGCACCCCATTTCTAGACTCGTAGGGGCCTCCTTTCCCTCCAGAGACGGACCAATCACTTCAAATTTGCCCATTGTCACGTGGTGACAATTTACCCAATGATCATCGAGCTGTCAGCGTGACCCCCCTACGACACCTCAACGGTCAAACCCAAATTTCTTGTAGAGTCCCTACATGATTTCGTCGCCACCTGGCTGGCGCCACCCAGTTAAGTTATTGCGTCGATTAAAAGCTAAGTTTCTACACTAAGCGGCGAAAAACACCGGACACAAGCACACCCGCTTAAAAGCCACAAGTGCGGACAGAAGCCCAAGACACGGGTGTTCCGGCGCCCCAAACTGAAACCCAATCCGTTTGTTAACGACCGGGGTGCGACTCTTCTCCACCAAGCCCCGTGGCTGCTCGAAGCCCCCGTGCGTGGAAGCGGACGACGACTGCTCGTTCATGCTATCCCGCGAGCGTATCCCCCCCCCCCCCCCCCCCCCCCCCCGCCGCGGGTCTGCGAGCAAACGCCCAAGAATGCCGACCCAAACGTCGGCAGATAAAAAAAAAAAAACAATGCCGGCGCAACTGTAGAAAGATAAACTTTTCTCAAACAAATCGTACTTATTTCAAACAAAATCCTTCGTTACCTAACACCTCCCCACCAAGGATGTTGCATGTACACTTGCTGTTCGCGCAACATCTGTCCCCCCTTTCCGAGACAGTCGCATAGCATACACACACAAACACAACAACAAATGAGCTATAGCCCCTCGCGAAAAGACCTGTTGGGTGACAGAGAAAACAAACAAACACATCCCGGTGAGACCCAAACCCGCACGTTCCAGATTCCACCAAGACCAGTACTTATATAAAGCAGAAAAAAAATAACTGTGGCTGCAGGCAAGCAAATCCAAAAGCGCCAGCAGAAAAAAGAAAAAGTTTGCTCTACCTAACCTATACCTGAATCTGTTTCTCCAGACCTGCGCGTTTCAAAGAGCTCGCAAACCCTGCCGCGGGTCCGCGAGCCAACGCTCTCTCTGGTCATGGTGAACCTCGGAGAAAACGGGGAAGGGACTCACCCACTGTTGGCTGGCAAAATTCTATTAGCTTCTCCTCCAGTCGGCGCCACCCACTTGCCGCAGTGTCCCCACTCGGTCTGGCGATCTTGCCCGTCGTCTGGAAGTCTCAGTTCCTTCTCCGTTCACCGAGAAGAAGAAGAAAAAAAAAAAACGCACAATTTTCCGGCACCACAACGAAGGTCAGCACTGCAGCGACAATCTCGTCTCTCCTTTTGAGGTTTGCCCAAGATATTTTGTCACCGCTCGCTGGGGATGCTTCGCCGGTCCGCAGGTGAAGCCACAGGCTGTCCTGTTCTCCAACGTAGATGACGCCCAGGACCACCTGTCAGCTGCCACCACTCCTTTTGGGTAACTGTACCCCTCCCCACCCCCCCCCCCCCCCCCCCCTCCCCCAGCTTCTCACGTAGATATTGCCACGGTCCTCACTCCGGCAGGAGCGAGCCTTGTCCGCAGTCCAGTAGACGCAACGACTATTTTTGGTAACTGTACCCCCCGGGCTTCTCACGTTGATATTGCCACGGTCCTCACTCCGGCAGGAGCGAGCCTTGTCCGCAGTCCAGCAGACGCAACGACTCATTTGGGTAACTGTACCCCCCGGGCTTTTTACGTAGATATTTCCACGGTCCTCACTCCGGCAGGAGCGATCCTTGTCCGCAGTCCAGCAGACGCGACCCTTGTACGCAATACACCAGTCGAAACACTTGTCGCGTAGAGCCCAGGTGCGCTCCGCCAGCCCCCGTTGATGTCGTTTTCGCGCACCACCCGTCGCAGGAAGTAAGCAGGATCCTGTCGACTGCGCCAGTCAACTTTCCGTGGGGAGGGGGCCGGTCAGGATGGTGACGACCGATGATGGTGTTCGCCCGATGGAAGTCCCCCGGGAAGTCGAATAAGAAAAAAAAAAAAAAAACTAAAAGTTGTTACAGTGGCCAGTGTGGCCACGTTTATTTCAAAACAAAACGACAACAAGTCAACAGTAATTTTACAATTCAAACTCCCCAAAATTAAAACCCATAGTTTAGTCCCCAGTCTCAAGAGCCGAATCTCCCTGATCTCAATAGCCAAATTCCCCGAGAATCCTTTCGGCACCCCTTTTCTAGACTCGTAGGGGCCTCCTTTCCCTCCAGAGACGGACCAATCACTTCAAATTTGCCCATTGTCACGTTGTACACTCTTACCCAATGATCAGCGAGCTGTCAACGTGACCCCCCTCCGACACCTCAACGGTCAAACCCCAATTCCTTGTAGAGTCACTACATGATTTCGTCGCCGCCTGGCTGGCGCCACCCAGTTAAGTTATTGCGTCGATTAAAAGCGAAGTTTCAACACTAAGCGGCGAAAAACACCGGACACAAGCACACCCGCTTAAAAGCCACAAGTGCGGACAGAAGCCCAAGACACGGGTGTCCTGGCGCCCCAAACTGAAACCCAATCCGTTTGTTTACGAACGGGGTGCGACTCTTCTCCACCGAGCCCCGCGGCTACTCGAAGCCCCCGTGCGTGGAAGCGGACGACGACTCCCCGTTCATGCTATCCCGCGAGCGTATCCCCCCCGCCGCGGGTCTGCGAGCAAACGCCCAAGAATGCCGACCCAAACATCGGCAGATAAAAAACAAACAATGCTGACGCAACTGTAGAAAGATAAACTTTTCTCAAACAGATCTTACTTATTTCAAACAAAATCCTTCGTTACTTAACACAGCCGAACGTGCAAGTAACGCGAGTGGGTAGCTTCGACTTGTGCTCTCGCTACACGAGGGCTTGCGCTGCTGGGGCGAAAGCTGTGTCGTCTGTTTCGTCCTCTTGTGTGTTTCTTTCGTTTTAAGTCAATGAACGCCAGACGCTCGCACGTGTGTTCACCACTGTGCAGGGATTCCACAGATTCCAACGGAGGACACAATGTCGAAAGGTGTCTATAGACAAATCTCACTAAACGTTTCACGTATGCGCGACGCCGCCATAACTGTAGTTGTCAAGAGGTAGGTGACCGTGCATGAGACAGCTCTTGCCGTCTTGTGCTCTGCTTGCGCAAACCTCCAGCGGGGTTGTCGCGCACGCAGAAAGACTTTACAGTTCCCGCGATATGTGGCGCGACAGCGATGGCGTACTCGAACTTCCTTTTGAGATCGGTATATTACGGATTGTACTTTCTTTCATAAAGCGCCATTATTGTTTCGCGGCAAACAAAGGTTAGAGAGCGCGACACTTTCAATAAAGAAAACGGACACGTAGAAAGTGGGCGCGCGAAGGAAAAAGGATAAAGATAGCACAACGAACGACGACTGGCAACGACATTGGATCGACACCAGCGGATTCTCGCACACCACGTAAACAGTAAACTCGTTATTTTCCTAAGATCAATTCTTGGCGTTTATTGCGCAAAACTTAATGGTGCTGAAGCCCGGTAACTTCAAGCCAGGAATGAGCCGTAACGAAAACGAAGTCAGTTGCTGAGCCGTGAATGAGTGGACGCTGAAGATGCGTTTACACTCCAACGCAACGTCGGCGGACGCAACGTAACCCGACGTAGCGAGCGTACACGGATGCTGATAGGTGGCAGATATCGAGTTCCTGCTCGCTGGGAAATTAAACGCGCGCCTTCTGCACTACTCTGCGTTCGGTGCGCTCAACGTCCGAGTATAACCGAGCCTTAAAAACTCACAGTTGAACGAAGTTTTGTTTGACATCGGGACAAGGACGCCATTTTTTCAACTGAAGCTTACCTACCCTTTGATTAATACCAACATGGAACGAGTGCGAACGAAGAAGACTGCTTGCAGAGCGCAGAACACCCGAATTGTCAGGAGCCATCGCTAGTCTCGACACGACGGATACAACTGTAATCAAATCGACTGCGAGAAAGCTGGAAGCAAATTATGAACTAGAGGGGGATTTACCCGCTCGTCACTTAATAGGAAAATTTCGCTACACAAAGCTGAGATTCAGGAATGCACAAAATTATTAATTCTTCTGAAGGTTCCTTATAAAGACTTTATATAAAGAGCGCTGAATACTTCTAATAAAACCGGGAATATGACCGTTTTGATTGTTTTGAGCACGTTTTCAGGCCTTTTTTTTTCAATAAAATTACTTAAAAGACAAACGTGACAAAGCGCTTGGCCGTACGTGCTAGAAGCGCCTCCAATCTTAATTTTAAGACCATGACGAAACAACTACGAGGGGCGTTCATAAAGTTCGCATTATTGTCACGAAGGAATAGAGATTCAGCAATCAAACTCGAGTAGGAGTTGAGACTTTCTCTACATGTTCGCCACCAAAAGTTACCCACTTTTTCCAGCGATGCACCTCATGCCAGAGGCCATTGTTATAGAACTCCTCGTCTTGAGTGTTCAGAAATCACTCCACTTCAGCAATCACTTGGTCGCCGTCCTTGAAATGCTTTCCTCTTATTTGGCCACACTAGAAGCGTCTGTGTCATTTAACCAAAAGTGTCATAAACTGGGACGTTGTCCCCGAACAACGCTCCCAGATTGGAATTAATATCCTTGGCATTGCTTCCCTTCAAATGAGAAAAACGGATCACTGCATGTGCTTGGCACCGACGGGCGGTGCCATTTTTGTTTCGTCTCCCTAGTGGCGTTCCGAGCTACTATAGCATGCGATGTTTATACTGTGCGGAAACTAGAGGGACGCGCGCTCATGTTGACGCCTGTTTTGTTCCGTTTCCTTTAATTTGTTGTGCCGATAATACGAACTTCATGAACGCCCCTCGTAAATATGCTTGTATTTGCGTATTTGTGTAAATAAACTCGCCCGGTTAATTTTATTTTCTGCCTGAAAAACGAGATGGCGACACAAGTACTAAATGCCTTGAACCGGAGAATTTGTTGTTTTTCTCTCGAGCTTGCATTCGACCGCTGCAAAACCCAGTGTCGTGGATTCCATACACCTTTTGCTGATTTAAAGGACCCATGAAACGATTTTCGGACTTCCAGCCGAATAAGAAGGCGTTTGTGGATGCCCCTCAACTCATACAATGTTTCCCGGGTCACGTGCGCGTGACGCGCCGCGGGGTACGCGGCTTCCGGTCTTGTCCTCTCCTTAGCACTGTGGACGTTGCTACAGCGAGAGCACACTCTCCACTCTCTCCCCATTAATAGGCTTCTAAGACCGGCCATTTTGACGGTGTGGAATGCACGTTGAAAAAGAACCCTGAAAGCTAGCCATCCGCACGCGCTCAGCAGTCGCGCACACAGCTATTGTGTTGTACCGCAGGAAAGGCTACAAGCGCGAGCTCCTTGCTCTATGCACACCTCGGCGGCACAAGCTCTCGTGCACCAAGGGCAGCTGCCAACGCTATGAGCTCGCGCTTCTAGCATTCGCTGCGGTACAACATAAGGTGAAACGGAGTATTGGCGGCGTGAACGATCAAAAGCGTCGCTGCAGTCGGCCCACCACAATTGGCTGAATGCTGCCTATGACGTCAGCAAAGGATTTCTCGTCGACGCAAATAAGAGGAATCTTACATAACTTCAACTTTGACGGTGTTGGCAGTGTTGCTTTGAGAGCGCTATGATTTCAGGCTTTCACCATGCTCATTTCAAACACCATCGAACTTGTTGTACACAAGGTAATGACGTCACGAAAGGTAACCAAACGAGGGCGCCACCGAAACATCTCGCCGCTAATAGTTGCAGGCAGGCGAACCAGGCGCACGAGAAAGAAAACGAACCACGCAACTGCCGAAACGTGGTTTTTATATTGCGTTGATCACACCGCTCGTCCGGTAGCAGCCAGCCAACGTTGCTAGGCAGCGGAACAGCGGGGTGGTGATGCTTTGACTTACTCCGGATAGATGGCGCTGCGAAAAACTTTTGATTCATTTGTTTATGTTGGAACGAAATCATTTCTAAACGTTACCATTAAACTGAGAATATACTTGTTCGAAAGCGATCTCAATAACTGCACCCGCCGTGACGTCACAAAGTTAGTTCCTATGGCCGCCATACGTGAAGTCAAGTCAAGAAATAGTTTCTTTTTGTTTTTGCGGTTACGCAGCGCATTCTCGACATTTTGAGAGAAGTGTTCGTGTTTTATGGTCCTTGTGCTAAAGTAAACAAAAAAGGGTAATAAGGTGCACGTTCTCTCGATGTTAAAATCGTTTCATGGGCCCTTTAAGGCCGGTTCTCACATGGAGCGAAGCGCTGGTGTAGCGCTCCTCACGTGCCGTCAGCTACTTATCGCCTGCCACGAGCAACAGTTTTGGCGGTGCGATACAAAGCTGGTGAACGCTCCGGGCAGCACGCGCTAAGCGCGAGGTTAGCGCTATGCTGGTAGCGCTCCGCTGCATGTGTGAACAGGCCTTTACCCAAGCATCAAAAAGAATGCCTGGAACGTAGGTGCACGCGCTGCTCGCGCTGCCGTCTTCAGCTCTAACTGTTTGAAAGAAAAAATCTAATGCAAATGGCACTTCGCACGCGCGTTTCATGGACGCTTTATTTTGGTTACTTACTTTGAATCTTTTCTATAGGGAAGGCGAGCACGTGCAGCGCATGTACCTACGTTCCCATCAATTTCTTTAATGCTTCGGTAATGTAGCGAAAGGTCTATCAGCGGCGAGATGTAGAGTGCCTTTATGTGCGCTTTGCTTAGGGTGGAGACATCTGGCCACATTGTTTCACAATTTTATTTTTATTTTCTGTTCAGAACCGCGTGAAAGAGCGTGTCCCTGCACGCGTTTGCGGCGCTGACTGTGCTATGGCGACATTTTGTTTTCGTCGATTTCTTTGTATTTTCCCTGTGAGCGCGTGCTGTCGGAATCGGGTACTACAAAGGGTGGAATCACCCTAAACACAAGTACATTGAGGCTCCCAAGCGAAATGTTTTGGTGGCTCACTCCTATGGTTCCCTCTCGTGGCGACATTACCTTGCGATAGAATAAACAACAGAGGAGGTGGTGTGATGATCGCAGTCAAAAAAGAAATTCCGTCATACGTCATTCCAATTGATGGCGATATCGAAACAGCTTGGATTGTTTTTTATTCCTCGTTCCAAAATAATATCCTGGGCGTTTGTTATCGCCCTCCCTACAGTACTTCCGAGTTCATTAATATTTTTCCTGACCAACTTTATTCCATACGCAAAAACTTCCCAATTGCAAACGTATTTTTATTTGGCGATGTTAACTTCCCACTAATAGATTGGTCCACACTTACTTCAGAGGATGAAAAAGAAAGAAACTTTTTGGACGTCTGCCAAAACTTCAACTTAGAACAAATAATTAATAATCCCACACGAGGGGATAACATTTTAGATTTAGTCCTTACATCTACTCCCGAATTCGTTGCATCTGTATCTTTTCATAGCGGGTTCAGTGACCACAAACTAATAAACATTATAATTATAATGCAATTAAATGCAAAGGTGCAAGCGAGCTGGACCTGGGTAAAGTATTCCCCTTTTCCAGGGATTATTTTCATAATAAACATTGACATCACCGTTCATACCGAGAGAAAACAGGTCACGACCAAGATAATCTGTGACTGTAATAAAGCCAACTTTGCTTCAATAAACGATGCTCTTTTCCTTTTTTATACATTTTACGTTCATGGGTTTAATACTAGAACACTCGAGGAAAATTGGCGCCTTTTTAAAACTAAACTATCTCAACTCACTGATACCTTTGTTCTACTAGTTCACATTCGCTCCAACAATAACCAACCATGGTTTAACAAAACGCTAAAGGCATTAGGCAATAAAAAGAAAAGACTCTATCGCCTTGCCAAAAATTGCAATGCTCCCATGACCTGGGTAAAGTATGCCCAATGTGAAAGCGATTACAATTCTTCCATTGCCCTTGCTAAACAAAAGTACTTTGGTTGCGACTTGCCCTCTCTTCTAACGAATAATCCCAAAACATTTTGGAAAGTAATATCACCACAGGAATCTCAGTCATCAATAACCTTATCAGATGAAGCGGGGACGCCAGTGCGTGATGCCCTCTGTCCTACAGTCTTTAACGAATTCTTCACATCGATATTTACTAGGGACGACCAATTCAACATTCCATCTGTAACTGACCTTGATTATTCATACGTGTCCCCCATTGTTATCACAAGTCTGGGCATCAATAAGCTCATAAATAACCTTGATATCTCTACGTCGTCGGGTGCCGACAACATATGTTCAAAGATCTTAAAAAACACCAGTGCCATTTCATTCGACATACTGTGCCTATTGTTTCAACAATCATTGTCATCTTGTTGCATTCCCACTGACTGGAAACTTGGGAAGATCGTTCCTATTTTTAAATCTGGCTCAAATTGTCCGTAACTAACTATCGCCCCATATCCCTAACCAATGTAGTGTCAAAATTGTTAGAGCGCATAGTATTTTCCCAATCAGTGTCCCATCTTAAAAATAACAACTTTTTTTATAAATATCAGTATGGATTTCGCAAAGGATACTCGTGTGAAGCGCAGTTACTTGAATTCACCCATGACATTCACACCAATATGGACTCTGGCTCTCAAACCGACGCTATCTTCTTAGATTTTTCAAAGGCATTTGATCGCATTCCCCACTGTCGCCTAATATGCAAACTCTCCGCTCTTAATTTAGATTCGCTAACACTTTCCTGGATCCGTAACTTTTTAACCAATAAGCAACAATTTACCGTAACAGGCAATTTTCGATCTTTCACTACTGATGTGACCTCTGGAGTCCCACAGGGCACAGTTCTCGGGCCCCTTCTTTTTCTTATCTGTATTAACGATCTTCCAACCACTGTGTCATCTACCATACGACTTTTTGCTGACGACTGTGTGTTGTACAGAAACATTAACAATTCAAATGACCATGATGTCCTTCAGAATGATATTAATATAATTTTTGACTGGTGTACCACATGGCAAATGCAACTTAACATCTTTAAATGATGTAATCTGCTTTCTTTCAATAGAAAGCGTTCAGTCTCGTCTTTCACATATTTCTTAAATAATGTTCCCCTCCCCTCTGTCCTTTCTTACAAATACCTTGGTGTACATCTTACCTCTAATCTCTCTGGATCACTCATATTGACACAATTTCCGCTGACTCCTCACGCACTCTTGGCTACTTAAAACGAAACTTAAAGGCCGCACCCGCCCATTTACGTCATCTAGCTTATAATACTTACGTTCGCCCTAAACTCGAATACGCCTCGCCTATTTGGAACCCCCATCAGAAGTACCTAACTAATCAACTAAAATCTGTCCAAAACCGTGCAGCTCGGTTCATGTCATCATCTTACTCTCGATTTGTTAGCGTCTCGCTCATTAAACAGCATAACTCTCTCGAAACTCGCCGCCTAATCTCACTACTTTGTCTGCTACATCGGCTGCATTTTAATCCCGGTCAACCAGGCTCATTTCTTTTAGAACCACCGAATAGAATACCTCATCGTCAAAATAATAGCAAAAGCTTCAAACGCATCTTTGGTTCCACAGCCGCATTTAATAACTCCGCACTTCCTACCGCAATCAAGAACTGGAACGGTCTTCCCGAAGCCATTGTAAACATATCTGATAAACAAATGTTTCGCAATGCCCTCTCCAATCATTTATTTCCCCCATGATCCCACTGCATCCTCAATTTTGCTGCGTTGTTGTTCTGTTGCCTTTTTTACTCTGTCATTTTTGCGTCAAAGTGCATTTTTTTGTATTGTCATTGTTATCATTTGTAATCATTTAGTTTGAATCAATGTTTGATGGGTTTTTGTCGCGCATGCTAGCATTATAACTTCATTTTCACATCCGTTTTCTTTTATCTATGTACTTTTGCTTTGCATTTGCTTTCTGTCCCTGTAATCCAAGATTTTTTTTTCTCTCGCAGCGCGTGTGTGCGTGTGTTTCTTTTATTTTATTTTTTTTTTATTTTTATTGACTTTGTTTCTATTCACTAGTTCTGATTGATACTTACCCTGAATGTACCCCCCCCCCCCCCTCATGTAATGTCCTTAATTGGGCCTTTGAGGTACCATGAATAAATAAATAAACAACAATTTCGGTGGTGTTTTTAATGAGCAAGGTGAAAGCTTGAGATCATTGCGCTCTGAAAGCCACACTGCCAACACCGTGAAGATTGAAGTTGTTACATTACTCTTATTTCTGTCGATGAGAAACCCTTTGCTCACGTCATAGTCACCATTCGGCCAATCATGGAAGGCTAACCACAGCGACGCCTTCGGACGCGCACGTCGCCGCAGGCCGGCGACGGCGCCGCTGACGCCTATGGTTTGTAGAGGGCCTAGATTGTAGAGAGGGTCCGACTCCAACCATGGGGAGCGTTTGCAGTATAATGGCGGACGCCTCCATGGGAGATTGGTCGCTAGTGCGCATGCGCTCCGTTATCGCGTGGCTATATAGGAGGAAGGCAGGTGGAAAGGCAGAGACGCTAGCGGACGACCAACGCGTTTATTACCTGTAGATCGTATTCCAAACGCGGCTCATAAACATCGCGACCCCCATCGAGCAGTTGGATATACTTTGTAATACAGGCTTTCTGATTGTTCGCTGCCACCTAGCGGTTATCGCCGCCTATTCGTCGGGAACCAATTGTGACGAATTGCGCGGGACTAGTGTGCCCGCCATTATTACAACTGGGTTTAAGGTTCATACGAATTCCGGAATCTTTTCCCGTAGCGCAAAACTTGAGCGAACGTAATCTGAGTTCAACGGCTAAAAAAGAGCTTCCGATGAAAATGATCTGTTTTCCGCTAACGGCACTTTCGTCGGGGCTTGAGTTATGTCCGCTCCTTTCCTATCCACCCCCCCCCCCCCTCCTCCCGCCCCTCCCGTTTCAATCTGGGGCCCTAATTTGGCACTTGGTGAAAATGTCGGCGAGAATTCTGGTGGCTGAGATGTGTCGGCGCCAAGGTCGAGTTTGTCGTCGGTCAAGCATCGTACCGGCGTACGGTCGTGTATCACAATTGCGTGATGCACTTTAAAGACACCGAACTAGCAGCAGTATACTGCATTGGCTTCATCTCCAACGAAGATACCAGATGCCCTCGGAGATGACTTTCCGCTGTCTAGACGTACATGCGAAACAAATACAATTGTCGTTGGTCAGCACCTTGTGAACGTTGCAAAAAAGAATAACTAACATGCCCTGTAGTGACCGACCCAAGGTTCTGCAACCTTGTCGCGAAGCTGCCAACACCTTCGATAAACTTAGACCCATCCTTCGTGATGCCTCACTGAACCCTGTATTATCATTATCACCCCCTAGACGGGCCTCACATGCATTCATTGTGCAGGCTGCCTGCCTTTCTGTGGCAACTGCGCTTAGATGCACAATTAAATACCTACCTAACTGCAAACAAACATTTTGGTTTTATGCGTTACATCAGTGAGAGCGGTCACGTTCCTTAATGACACGGGGAAGAAATCAATGCTTGCATGTGCTGCCGAAGCCGTATTTGACAAACAATAAAGTAAATTCCTTTCATAATAGAGGGTTTTAGGAAAGTGTTACCGTTGGCTACCGCGGCTACGTGCACTGCATCTGGCGCGCGTTGAAGAGCACGCTTCGAAATCAGCGCGAACTTCCGGTTGCACTGCCGCTCTGGGCGGTTGCCTGCGACATCGCTATGTTTATGCCAAAGTCCAACGAGCGTCACAATCATAAACAGTCAACACAGACAAGCCTCAAGCAAATGAAGTACGCACACGAATGTATCTATAGCAGGTATGCCATCGCTCGTGCTTACTTCACAAGCATCGAGAGACAGCAAGCCTGTCAGAGATACCTTTGCGTGCGTGCTTCATTTGCTTGAGGCTTATCGGTGTCGGTTGTTTCTAATTTTCGCTTTAGGGAGCTAGGGCATAATAAAAAACAACCATTTGTGTTCCTTTTCCCTCTTCCACTGGGAGGGATCTTTGTGTTTCTCTTTACTTGGCCATGTCATCTCCTTACTTGGTAGCGGAACTGGACGTCCGGAGGAAATATTCCTTCAGGGTACGGGAGTGCAAAACATAAAACAGGAGTCGCATGTAGTGCTTTACAAACAGTGCTTCTGGCAAGCTCAATAGACCCTTTCGAAAATTCGACTTATGTTGCAAGCTGTAGAATCCTTGCACAATTACGGATACAAACGCCAGCTCTTTGTGTTCGATAGCACTTCAGCAGCAAGAGTACTCACGAAGCGGGAGCGCAGGCCAAAGGTATAAGCTTCCGAATTGCAGCATTTTTTTATTATCACCCACTTCCATATTTCCACGTTCCGCAGTGTCGGTTGTTCTGCCATTGTGCTGTGGATCAGCCGACGTCCACCTATGTCTCATATCGTCAAAACGAGAACTAACGTTGTGAACGCATGTGGCATCTATATGAGTGAAAACACTTCGAAGCAAGAAAGACTATTGTTTTATTTCTTTCTGACAAGCTTTTTTTGACTGAAATAGCAGACTTGATAATATTTTGACTGAAATATTACCCCAGCTTCAAATTTACCGTGCCTGTACATGTTGTTGTACCTCAGTTGCAACGGATATTGTGTATAGACTGAGCGTATGTATAGTATATTTTTTTCTATAGTGTATTGTTTATCACATGCTAAATAGAGCACATGTGTTTCCTGTCAGGTGAGGCTCGAATTAAGGCACATAACGTTGTCTTACTTGTGTCCCATCTACTTCCAACTTGTGTAGGCACCGGGGAGAATTCGCAATGCTGTGTGTCGAGGTATGGGGTCACCTTCCTTGACCTTGTGGCGAGTGTCATAGTGCGCACACTGACTGTCCTTGTATGCCAGGTTTTGTTTCCTGAAGGGCCGACTGTTCCACCAATATTAAAACTCTCTGGAAACGATTGCTACATAGGTTCGTATCCGTCGTCCCTTGAGAAGTTCTGCTTGGGAGTAAGTACCCTACAGTGGCAGGGGTATATTGATGAGCTAGCAGTGCTTGTTGGGCGACCTCTTGAGCAGCTGCTTCGCAGTCTGTACATTCCTTTTCACATCACCATTAATATATGTATAGTATGGGCTAATTGTGACATGGTGCGATCCCCACTCCCTCTCAAACGACCTGAATTGTGCAGACACGAATTAAGGCCCATTTTTTGATCGAATGACAGCAAGTGCTCAGAAGCGAACAAACATTGAATTGGGTGTTTGCGTGATGTCTTGGGTTATCCTTATGAGTTTCTCATATCAGAAGAACTTTAAAATCTAGTCCACTGCTATGAGGTAGTTCTCTTCGTTTTTGTACAAGAGGTCCATTCCAACCACCTTCCATAGATGGTTGGGGAGTGACGTGTGTAGCGGGGGCTCAGTGCCTGACTTCTAATGCTCTTTACACACTGGTCATTCTGAGACATAGTCTCTAATGTGCTGGCTGATGCTGGCCACCAAACGGACTGGAGGGCTCAAGTTCTGCATCTGCCTATGCCCTGGTGACCGCTGTGCATGCTTTCCAGCACCGCTAACTCTGCATACTTCATAAGATTACTATTCGATTTCCCTTGTGAAGAAGTTATGGGAAACCTCGACATGTTGCTGTACTTCCAGGGGTAGTGACAGACCTGTGGGCCATAATATTGTGAAGTAGTTCCTGACTCTCGCAATATTTTGATCTGTTGGTTACGCCCTTTATCCTGTGCAGTATGTTGTCTGAGGGAGAATAAAGCTCTATGGTCAGCAACCCGTACTCTTTATGGACGCGTCGAGGCTTCTTGGGCTGCTGCTGTCCGTTTATGTTTGCGGCTTCCGTGAGTTTACATCCGCTGTGTGAATCTCATTTCTGAGAATGTGGGACATTGTAATGTCAAACTTAAGCCGCCTCATCCGCAGACATTCTAAACGTGGACTGAGCTCATTCAGTCGCATCGACGACAGAAGTAGTATGAGATGCTTGTGGTTAGTATCTGCGTGGTTCGGCTCGAGGCTGGTGCGTTACTTCTCTTAAGTAGACCTCCTCGAGTGCAACGTGGTGTGTAATCTGTGTACCTGAGTCAATGCAAAAATGTTCCAAAAGCCGGGAATCATGATTAAAAACAAATACCTCCGACTTGCGTAACAATACCAACAATTTATAGGTAGACGTTTCGTCATCAGTGCAGCTAGGAACACCCGACTAGCTACCAGCAACCAAGGGCAACCAAACCAAAAGAAGAATGACCTGAGTCAGTCTTCTTTTCCTGTCAGGCAGAATGACGCGAAGTACCCTTTCTTGCCAGACCGATTGAAAAACTTGTCAGCTGCGGGCGAGTTGGCGCGCGAGTGCGGACAAGCAGTAGAGCTGCGCCGCTTGCATGGACAGAAAACTTCTTGGTCCCGTTGACTGTTGGGAAATGGTGGCTTTTTGTTGCTTTTGACTCGTCGCGCAGAAGGTGTTGTGCACCTCGCTGACGGTCGCGTTTGACTGCGCTAGTGGTCGCAGTTTTTTAGCTGCTGCTTCACTGTCTCTGAATTGTGTACCGTGGAGATGGCGGTTTTTAATGTCAGTTCTGCGTTAAGCTAGAGCTTTTAACTCAACTTGACATTGATGAATCCCCCAACAAGCTAATCTCTTATTAGCTGTTTTTTTTCTTTCAAGTTTCTGTAGTTGCACGTTTCTGCCATCTTGTACAAGTCCGCGACAAAGGCGTCGACGGTTTCATTTGCCTTTTGTTTACGACTGTTGGACTTGGCCCGCTAGTAGATAACGTTCGTACGTGGCGTGAAGTTTTCCGCGAACGCTCGCTTCACGGCATTGTATTACAATTCTTCAGCGTCGGTCAGTTTGAGCGAGGGTCAGGACGTTTTCCGCCTCAGTTTTAAGTTTAAAAATACAACTGCTGTAAAAATGTTAGGCAGATTAATGTCACCTTTTTATAACAGAGGTAGAAGGGATCTGTTCATGTCTTCCACTGTAGTCTGAAGTGTTTGTTTATTATATTGTTCACCTAGAACAGTGGTTCTGCGATGGAGGTCCGTGGACCCTTTGGGGTCCGCGAAGGCATTCGAGGGGTCCAGGAAGTCCCGCCTCATCAGTCAAGCCCGGCAATAAAAGTTTTTTTTTTTTTTTTTTTTTTACATATTGAAAAGAAACATTCCAATTTTCGAACGAGGTTTCTCATGTATATGTCAATGAAAGAAGTCTACTTTACATTAGCCCTTAGTTATATCCATTTCTTAACTAATTATCATAATTGTCCGATACATTTGCCCCTCCCTCACCATGAACGGGATCCTCCATCATCTTCGCCGATCCACAAGGGCTCCGCGAAACATTAGTTGTTGAGAACCACTGACCTAAAGTAACGTTCACACGCAAAAAAAAAAAAAAACATACCAGGGAATAAAAAGGGTACAAACAACACGGTGTGTAGTTTGTCCCCTTTTCTTTCGCTTGTCTATGTGGTTTTAATGTAACCTAGTGCAATATGAGTTTGTCACGAGGGGTGTACCATAATGATTTTGTTTTTTTTCTTTTCGCTGCCGATACCGGCAACTGAAAGTTAGGTAGATATGTAAACTTTCTCAATATATTCCCGCGTCGTGCGACCCGGCGGACGTTTTTGGTCCTGCTTGTCTACGACCCGACCTGGCCCCCAGTGATTACCACCTTTGCGAGATCATTAAAAAAAACTGCAAGCACGCCATTTTGATGTCATTGATGAGCGGAAAGAAGCTGTCCAGGCGTGCGCGTGACGCACAACTTAAAAGTGGTACCAGCAGGACCCTATACAAACCTGCCAAATCGGTAGTAGCAAGAGCATTCGGCTCCAGAAAATATATCACGAAAGCAGACACATCTCCCCAACTCTAAATTGCCAGTATCAACAACCCCCCCCCCCACACACACACACACAAAAAAAAAATTCACAAAAAGAACGGTGGAAACTAAAAAGGGTGCATTACAACGCATGAGATCTGTGTAATGCGCATACTAAGATACAAGTAAGCCCTCTCTATCAGTATGAATGGTCGATGACTCCAGTTTATTTTTATATACGCGTCGAGGTTTTACTTGACATGTTTTAGCATGTCACCGCCATGTAGCTTATGTAGTTCTTTTTTTTAGTGTGTTTTATTATTGAGGTGCATCTGATCTTTGATTTGTATTGTTAATAAGACAAAACTTTAAAAAAAAAGTCTTCTATATGTTTTCACTTTATTCACAATAATCTAAATAATAATAAGAATAATGTTTTTTTTTGTTTTTTTTAGCCGCTTTGTGTCTTGAATATTACTGCCCCAAGTTGGTTGACTAATATGTGGGGGCTGTACGGGCTATTTTCTCGAGGTCGTGGCCGGCCAGATAAAACCTGTTTCTTCTTTTTACTTTCTTTTTCGCGCAGGAGCGCGCGAAAGAGTGTCTCCCGGCATGAGCTCTTAGCATTGACTCTTCTACGGCGGCAGTTTGTCTACTTCTTTTTTTCTCGTGAGCGCGGGCCGTTAGCGTGCCTGATTGAAAGAGTCCCTGTGGTCGGCCTTCCACAATTGGCCGAATGCTGACTATGACGTCAGCAAAAGATTTCTCGTCGACGAAAATAAGAGTAGTGTAAGAACGTCAATTTTGACGTTGTGGCAGTGTTTGTTTCAGGGCGCAATGATTGCAAGCTTCCTCAATACTCATTACAAACACCATCGAACTTGTTGTTCCCAAGGTAATGACGTCACCAGAGGGAACCACAACCGGGCACCACCAAAACATCTTGCCGAAATACACCACTCCAATATCTACAATCCACCGCTTAGCGTGTACGAGCACCTCTAGGGTCTTTATTTCACCCAAAATAGTCATTTTTTTCTCTTTCTCAGCCCAGCGTGCGCTCTCCTTAGCCCAAAACGGGCATGTTCGTCGCTACGGAAAGCGAGCAAATCACGCTCCATACACACGAGCCCTAAAAATGGGACCGGCCAGAAGCCATTTTTTGGAAAGGTCTATTGGAGACGTGAGCGATCGAAAACGTCGCTGTGGTCGGCCTGCCACGATTGGCCGAATGCTGACTATGACGTCAGCAAAGGATTTCTCATCGACGGAAATAAGAGGAATGTGAGAACTTGATTTTTGACGGTAGTTGGCAGTGTTGCTTTGAGAGCGCAATGATTTCAAGCTTCCACCGTGCGAATTACAAACATCATCGAACTTGTTATTCGCAAGGCAATGACGTCACCAGAGGGAACCATAGGAGGGCGCCACCAAAACATCTCGCTAATTTAGTGCAAGCTCCGCCTCCAGCACGCGCTTGTTGCCACCTTTCACCTGGCTGCGGCTGCGCTTGCGACGAAGTGTTACCAAAGGCAAAAAGATCGAGATTGAGACAGACTGCCCATTAAAGCTTATCGCAAATTCCGCAGGTAGATTTGGAGTGGTTACGGAGCGCTTTATTCTTGGTATCTTTATGCACGTGCCAACGCGAGCTCGCATTAGCTGCTCTAAACGTGCGAGCATGGAGCTGTCTTGGAACGCTCCAAATCTACCAGCGGAATTCGCCATTAGCTTGTCACCGACTATAGACGTTTCCACTGTTTACAAAAATCACAGTCCACACGTGTTAAATCACAGTCCAGAACGCGCACGTTCGTCGTTTCGGAAAGCGAGCAAATCACGCGCCATACGCACGAACACTGAAAATGGAACCTGCCAAGTGTCCTTTTTTGGAAAGGTCTATAGATCAAATTCAGTTGACAAGCCTACAACCAGAAACGCCTGGCGCATTTTCGTGACACGTCCGCTCGGTGGCGCTCGCTGCGATTTCAGCCTAACGTCCCTTGACAAACTTCACGCTTGGCGTTCCTTACAACTATTGCAAACCATTGGTGCTCAATCGTGCAAGAGAGTTCCCACGAGCCCGCCCCGAGTGCTCCGCTGTCATTCACTTCCAAAACCGCTCATTCCAGTGCTGTGCCGAGATTTGCTTTCATTGGTAGCACGGAGCACGGGCGTCGCGCATTGGTGCATTGGATGCACAAAAAGAGCGTCTTTCGAATACCATGTTTTTCTATTGCCGTGCGAGCGGTTTCGCAAGGATCGCTATCCACCGGTACTTGCTCGTGTGCAGGCAACAGGGAAGAACCGTTTTCGAACGACGCTCTTCTGTATAGTTTGCCAGCTGATGGATCTGAGAACGTTGTATGAAGTAGCATCACACTAAAGATTAAAAAAACAAACATTGAGGCATCTTAACTCGGAAACAATATTGATGCTTCACGGCTAGATAGCAGCAAAACAAAAGAAGAAAAAGCCCTTCATTATTAAGAAAAATAATTATACAGACCTAAGAAATATAAGGGCGGTAGTGTTGTTACCTAGCGCAGGCCAGCGCAGGAATGCAGGGCAATGACACGAGTACTGCGTCGGTGTTCAGATGTCTTCGATCAGTAATAGCAGTTCCAGCGGACGCTGCTCTGGTGTCCAATCTGTGCCCAGCGCTGGCCTCCGGCAGGGAATGTAGAAACCCCAGCGGAAGCTTGTTATGGTAGTTGCGTTGGTGTATACGTCCTTCTCTCTCTCACTTTGAAGATAGCTTGTAGGACAACGTCTTTGTCGTAGAAGCAGATCTTATATCGTCATGTTACTTTCTCATTTGGTAACCA
This sequence comes from Ixodes persulcatus, assembly GCA_013358835.2. NCBI lineage: Eukaryota > Metazoa > Arthropoda > Arachnida > Ixodida > Ixodidae > Ixodes > Ixodes persulcatus. Next base: position 103,063 of record JABSTQ010009316.1, on the reverse strand, counting down.
CAGTGGACGTTGGAAACAGGTATAGACAATTTCAAGCTGAAAGTCTGTCCAAACCAGGCATTTTTTTATCTTTCTTTTTCTCTCTTTTGATCATTCCATAAAAGGGCTTCTGGCTAATGTCATTTTTCGTGTGATGCTTGCGGACTTTTTCTACTTTCCCAGTCAAAGCTATTGGCTCTCGTGCGCTTGCTCCTCTTAAGCGCTCATCAAAGCCGTGCACGCGCACTCTTAACTTCTTCTGAGATGCCACAGATATTTTTTCGCCAGAATAGTGGGTATGACGTGCACTATATACATTTTCTGAAGCGACAAACTTGCGCGTGCTAAACTGTGAATATTGCACGCAGAGCAATTATTTTGGGACCGTTGAAATGGTGTATTAGCGACGTCCGCGACCAGATTCGTCGCTGTGGTCGGCTTTCCACAATTGGCCCAATCAGGGGCATAAGAGCATTGTCAAGATGTCAACTTCAACGTGTTGGTTTGAAAACGCGATGGCTCTTAGCTTTTATGCTTTTTGAACACAACACCTTACTTGTCATTGCCTCTGATATTAAGTAGCCAGGGACAGAATTCGTGACGCCACGGCAAGGCACATGCTTGTCGTGATGTCACGGATGGAAATCCTAAGAGGGCTGCACCGAAATATCTCGGCGTTGAATCCTGGGAAAGTAGCGCCATTGCCTTCACTAACTGACGGCAGAACACAAAGAGATACTAACATACAGACCACCGAAACCTCGTGATGCGATTGGCTGATCGGTCCCTGTTGCCGTAGCAATCGCCATTTCGGTCTTTTACAATCTTCGAAGTTTCGAAAGGGTCGCTCCAACAGCGCCAAGATCGCTAGGGAGCGTCATCGCAGTGAAAGCGTTCTTCGCCAATATAAGCATATTTGGCACTGCATATGCAAGCAACTTATCAATCATTCTTATCTAGACATACCTCTTACCATGATATTGCTCTTCTTGAGTATTTAAAGACAGGAAATTTCTTTTTTAGTGCCAATAAGCAACGACGCTCCATATGATGGAGGTGCGAAGATGCGCCCTTGTTTCGCTGGTATGTGAAAAACAAAATCTCGATATACGAGAAATGTCTTTGTAAAGCAACCTGTCACCCCGAATTCGAATAAGCTCTTTAAGACTGGAGAAGTCGAGAAGAAACTGCTCCCCGAATTTTCGCCATTAAGGTTCACCCATGAACCAAAATGACGACAATACTGGAAGCTTGGCGCAACTTTGTCAGGATCCAGGGAATGCACAACATATAAAATAGGAGTATAAGCCATTAGCTTCCAAGCTTAGAACAGTGAAACTAAAGAGCAGAATAAGGTAGTTATTGAGAAAAAAGAACAGTGTTTTTTGGCTCGGTTAAATAAACTCTGCATAGCAGAAAGCTAAAACTTCGTGCGAATGTAACGCTAGCCGTTGGCATTGATAGACGAGAAAGTTTGAAAACATAACGTTCCTTGCATAAAAAATTTAAGAAGATTAAATGTTTTTTAGTTGACATCTACCTAAGCCTAACATCAAATACTTTACAAGGGAAATACACCATACTCCCCGCTAATAGAGTGGCCTCGGCGCGGACCGCTTTGGCGAACTTTGAATGGCTGGATGGGTTTTTCCGCATTGAATTGGGAGTGGTGGAAGGCGCAAACCACTTCCAATTCATAGAAGTCGTCGATATCAGGCATTCGCCGCCGGTAGTGAAGGGCGCGCCACAGGCCGTTCGGTTGATGCAAGCGTTTGCTCAAGATGTTTCGTATAGCTTGCTCTCTAAACAATTTTAGAGCAAAAAGATGTTTCTTTTCCTGCGTGGCGAGACGTCCGAATCGCCAGGGGAGAAATCGGCGTAGTAGGTGCGCCGTCTAACGCAAATGAGCGGAGTAGGATGTATCCCCTCTATACTCCGTTTCACCTTATGTTGTACCGCAGAAAAGGCTAGGAGCGCGAGCTCTTAGCGTTGAGAGCTGCTTTTAAGGCACGAGAGCTTGTGCCGCCGAGATGTGCCCTAGAACAAGGAGCTCGCACTTGGAGCCTTTCCTGCGCTACATCATAAGGTGAAACAGAGTATAGAAAAGTATTTGCTATTATCGTCACAACAAGAACTGACATTGTGAATGGTTGTGGGATTTATATCGGTGATAAACACTTGTCAGCAAGAAAGAGAATATTGTTTTCTTCCTTCTTGCTGACAATATTTTGTTTTCTACTGAAACAGATGTTACAGGAGCCCCCAGTGTATGGTTTCTTGTTTTGACGATGTTAGGCTTGCGTGGATGTCGATATATTTCGCTAAAATCCTTATTTATCGCAATTATCCTGCTCGTCGCCAGCCTCATCTATGGCGTTCTCGGCGCTTTTGCGTTCGCCACCACACCTCCCGCGAGCGAGCTTGCAAACCAGTGTGCAGACGAACCCTATTGAAAATAAGTCTAAAGGGCCCTTCAAAACTTTTTAAAAGGTTTGAGGGGCCTTCAAGAATTTTTAACGGGTTTGACGTACCCCTCAAGGGAGTCTAAAGGGCGCATCAAAACGTTTTGATGGGTTCGACGTACCCTTTAAGAAAGTCTAAATGGCCCGTCAAAACTTTTTGAAAGGTCTAAGGGGGACTTCAAAGATTTCTGAAAAGGTTTGAAGGACAATTTAAGATTCCTTGATGCGTTCTGGGCCACATCAGAATCTTTCCTAAAGGGTTTGAAATGCCCTTTAGAAAGTTCTAAAAGGTTTTTTGAAATGTCTGTGGGGCCTTCAAACACACCCGTCAAACAATTACAAGCAACTCGCAGAATTTTGTTGAAGTAAAGCCTGGTTCAGACAGTTGCGTTTGACTGCGTTTGACTGCGTTGCGGCTGTGAGAAACCAGCACATCCCTGCTGCTTATATCGCGTGCCAAGATGATTCCTCGAATCGGATTCCACGCTTCATGCGAAGCACAGATGTGCCGGTGACTCGCATTCGGTTCTCGACGCAACGCAGTCAAACGCACTCAAACGCAAGTGTCTGAACCGGCCTTAAGAAAAACTGTAGCCTGCCAGTTGTATTTGTATGCAATTTCTAATTCAACATTTTTAGTGCTTAAAATACTAGGCAAAAATTATGACTGCGTGTTGTAATGATGTGATCAATACGGCGACAAAAAGAGGAAGAAAATGAAAGGAGACAAGAATAAAAGGGGAGGAAAGAAAAGGAAGTCGAGGAGAACGAGGAGATTCAGGACGAAAGCGGACGCATTCCGAAAAGCTTGGCTCCGGAATACGCCGGCAAAGCTGTCATCCATAGAAGTCTGCCGACCTGTCCTCACAGTCAACTCTGAACGGCAAGCCTGGCTCAAGAGCGAACCGGCAAAGCCATCCCAACAACCGGTTGACTGGTCACCATCGGTACGCCGGCAGCTGGAGCAAAACGAGACCGGCTTCTACCACCAGCGTAAACCAGTGCCAACCTTGGCAAGTCGAAGTTTGGATGAACGCCCTTTTCTTTTATTTATTTGCTCATAAGTTTCCTTCTTCTTTCTTTTCTTTGCGGGGATTCAGAAAGTAGAACAACTGGGTGCAAATATATTTCTTTGATATGAAAAATCAAACGGACCTCTCAGTTTCCTTTCTTTTTACCATAAAGAACCTGACAATAACTGGCGTCCGCGGCAGGAACAGAATTACAAACATGGGTTGATCAGGAACGAGCTCGGCAAAGAGAGGACAGAGTGGCCGAACGAGAAGCTCTCTGACAGAAAGCGGAACTGGAGAAAAGAACGGAGAGAACGCTCCAGCTGAAGCTTAGGGTGATTAAGGTGATTGAGGCCGAGGGGTCGGCAAGTGACAGGCATGGTGCGGGCGGTGGTGAAGGACCCCATGGAGTTACTGGGTCACAGTACCTCAGTCCCCATAAGCTAATGCCGTCGTTTGACGACCAAAGAGATGACTTGGATGCGTACCTTTGCCTTTGCACTTGATGAAGCCACATGCGGGTGTCAGTAGCCTTGACAGTGTTGTACACTAATTATAAATCGGAGTATAGAGAATTCTATTTCTGAGCGGCTAATGGGTCTAAAGGGTTGATGGATGTAAAGGGTTGTTGGGTCTAAAGGGTTTATGGGTCTAAAGGGTTGACGGGTCTAAAGGGTTGACGGGTCTAAAGGGTTGATGGGTCTAAAGGGCTGACGGGTTTAAAGGGTTTGAAGGGCTAACAGGCAGAGTTGTAAAGTACCTAGGTACAAGTAACTGGAAATCAGTATCTAGGTACTTTTGTTGTACCTGAGGTACAAACCTAGGTACTTTCATCTCTCGATATCTGTATCTGTATCTTAGGTACATTTTCCAGTAACTTGTAACTGAGTGAAGTTACTTTTTACAGGTACTTTTCTATTCGCTTCGTCAAAATGGTAGAAACTATAAATCTGAAAGTTTTAACACACTACCATGTGCCGTGATTAACGGTGAGTTGGGTATGACCTGGGAGGCACTAACTTGATCGAACGACGTTTTAGCGAACGAAGCCCCGCCCATAATGCTTCATCGAACGACACTTTAGCGAATGACTGTGTTCATTTGAGCGAACGGTGGATTAGCGATGCCGTTCTAGCGACACCAATTTATCGAATCGCTTCGGAACTCTGTTTGGGGAAGTAGCGACCTGATTCCTTCATCTGAAACCGAAACCGAAAAAGATAACGTGTCCTAGAATGCTCATGTCAATGCGGTTTTTCTTATTTCTCACATTGACACCAATAAAGCATATCTATCGAACTCGTTTTTGTGTGCATCCTTAGTATAAAAAGCTTTACTTCCAATATATTCTGATGAATTTGGGGAAAATAAATAAAGAAAGTATCTTTAAAGTAACTGTACCTGTGCCTAGGTACATGTTTAAGCAAGTACCTAGATACGTACCTAGGTACCTTTTCGTGTGAGTAACTGTAACTGTATCTTAGGTACATTTTTGAAGTAACTTTTACAACCCTGCTAACAGGGTCCCATAACACATCAAGGCTGATGGGTTATTTTCAATAGGGAAGAGTAGGTCTATATAAGACACATGAAACGCAAGGCTGCCGTTGCTGTTCTATATTTTGTTTTATTTCACACACTTCAAATTAAACTCTAAAAAATATACTTTTTCTTTTTTTTTTTGCGAAACGACGTTTGCATGCCTAGTTTCAGGTATGTACGTTTGGAATTCGAATTTTGTGAGGCGTGTCTAATGAGCTAGTCCTTACCGCCGCACCGCCGCACTCTGTACTTTCGATAATTTCGAACGTCATTGAAACTATGATTCCACTAGTAAGTCAAAGCTTGTTCTACGTTATATAAGCCACCATATTCTACGTCTTGACTGGCTCGTATATCGCGCCGCCCTGTTGGCCAATTCTGGTGGCAGCGTATCCAGGGCGAAGAAAATTTTGCTCGCCTAGATCGGCGGTGAACAGCCCGTTGCCCGAGTCAACCCCGAGCGTCCAAGCTGCGCATGCAGCTTGGAGCATGTCCTTCGTTTCGGAAAACTTCTGCGCCATCTATGAAAAAAATGCCAGAATTAAATCGTGGGTGAATCCCCCTCCATACGTCTGTGCGTCACTCTAGCCTAAACATTCTTTCACTCATGTCATTCAACGGACTTCCTTCGGAGATAGCAGCGATCATATCTCCGAGAGCTCTGCGGAAAAGTAGACACACAGGTAGTTTCTTTGAACCGAAGTGAAACACGAAGGAAGGGGATGCTCCGTTCTTCACCGCAGCGAGCGTGACGGTGAAATCTCCGTGCAGACGGCCCATTTATAGCTTACGTTGTGGTGAGAGAAGATGACATCATTATTTTAAAGCCCTCTTTTTTATTCACGAAAAGAATTTTTTTTTTTTGCTAGTTTTTCCCCTGGATATGAATTGTACTTGAAATACTCTTCTTTTCGCCCACAAACCGTAAACCTAGAGGGTTGCGAGGGGATACTATAGATTTTCATCTCCAAAGGACTCAATTTTGTTTAAATACAATTTTAAAGTCATTTTCGGGGGGCGAAGCATCAGGCGGCTGGAATACAATTTTAAATATCGTCCCTCCACCATCAGGAACATTAACTTCAGCTGCAGGAGTAGCGGCTTCAGCGTGAAAAGGATGAATATCGACTGGAGGAATAGAGACTGGGTCAGGAGCATAGAATCGAGGCTTAGAAGTAGTGACTTTAGCGTCAGCACCATCTAATTAAAAGTCAGGAACATCACTTTCAGCTGCAGGAGTAGCGACTTCGGTGTCAGAAGCATCACCTTCAGCTGCAGGAGTAGCGACTTCAGCGTCAACATCATCCAACTGAGCGTCAGGATAATCTAATAGAGCTTCATGAGCAGCGACGTTAGCTTCGTGGTCCTCCAGGTCTACTCTTTCCAGGATTACCTTCGAGGGTTTCTGTTGAAATTGACCGACGCCATCGAAGAACCGGGGCTTGTCCCCGGATGCAGTCACCGAACAAAGTGTAGCTTCGAATTGCTCATGGAATCCGTTCCTGGTGAGTAGCGAGTGGATTCTTAGCTTGATGTGCAGGGGCAGTATTATGCAGGGATTTGTCTGGAGAATCTGTACTTTCAGCTGTCCCTCTGCAAAAAAGATAAGGAAAATTCAAAACGTTGGATTAGGTAGATAGCTGTAAAGACGTCTATATAAACAGCTGACATCTGCAAAGCGTCACTTCAGTCAAAAGCGAGTTTTCTTCTTTCCCGAAAGAAATCAAAATCCTATTTTAGCTTCAACAATCAGGCTCACGGGATAATACATTAACGTTCTGCGAACAGGAGTGAAAATTGTTTTCTACCCTAGTTTCTATAAGGTAATATTAACTTTATGCACGGTAAACACCCAGTAAGTCAGTTGTACGGCAGCGGTTGTTCTTTGTTTCAATTATAGTGTGAACCATTGTCGTCATACAGGTGCACATGAACCTGACCCGCTTTAAAGTCTAGGTCACACTGCACTGCTTTTTTACGTTGTTCATACAAAAAGGTGTAAGAATCGAATGTGCCACTCGAACTCTGTTTTGCCCGGACGGAGTCTGATCGTTCGGACGGCAGATTCCCGGCCCTTGCCGTCTGGCGTGCGGACTATGTCGATCGTTCTGCTAGATTTTTATTTCGCATGACCATGATCAAGAAATCACGTGCTTCATGTTTTTAGACACCGAGAGTTACTCCGACTGCACTTATTTTGTTTTTCGCGACCACTGCCAGGGTATTATTCGCGGCTTCTGGCTGGCCACATTCGAATTTGTGGAGACGCCCTGGAACACGCCCAGCCCGCTTTCGACCAGTGGTGCCTCCTCATTTGCCTGCTATAGCTCCCGATGCATGGCAAAATTCTCTCTATAGACGCTTTGCAGCAGTTGTGCATGGGCGCCGCCATAACCGACCTTCAGTTTTTCTTTTCCACTTATTCCGTTCGCATCCCTTCATAATTTTCACAGAAGGAAAGGTTAGTGCCACTTTAGGTGCTACGGTGTCCTCCCCAGCATAGGCTTTTATGGAGACCCAACAAAATCTCCAATCGGAGATGTATCAATAAATAAATAATAAATAAATAACTGGATGTTATCGCGCATGGTTGTTGCACGCTCTTGTCGTTTCGGTTCTCTATTGGTTCAGACCAAGGACGGCATCAACAATAGAAAATGTGCTAAAAAGTCTGAACTTTTTTTACCTATTATGTTCAAAATACATCAGATTTCTTATTTATTTTATTTTTAATGTGTTGCTAGAGCCTAATTCACTAGTTCGAGCGAACGCAATGCACAAAAAAAAAATGTCCAGAAACGCTCTGCAGGGTCCCTTTATTGAGATTGTCCGGTGATATTCGAGAGTTACTAAGCCTAGAGACGGCCCAAATATAGTCATATATAATATTTATTTCCTTAAAAGACGCTCCAACATTTGTGAACTCAATTATGAACATCATACGAAACTTCACGCCAAATTTCGCAAGTATGCATGACTGGTCATATTTTGACGTCTCATCAGGCATGGTGACGTCAGAGTCGCGGGCGTTGACTTATTCCCGGTTTCGATGAACATGGTTGATGGTTCCTTCAAAGACCATCGTTGAAGAATTCAGCTTCCCTGAATACCCTAAATCTTGTATTTTTTTTACAATTTAGTTATTTTACTGAGACAGCAGACAAGAGCTGTCGTAGCTCTCTTTGCATGATGTTACGTCAGAGCTCCCGCTGCTGCCAACGAAAACGCTGTGTGTTTTGCGGGTTCAAACTAAGCAGTTGGGCTCTATTTAAAACTAAATTACTTGTGTGGCGGAGGATTCAAAATTTATTTATTGTGCGGATGATATTCCTAAAAGCTAAATCAATATAATTTAATGGACTTCTTCCAAAACCAACGCGCCCCATCGCGGCGAAATACAACGCAGTGCACTCTGGGAACTAGTTGGCCACTCAGTTTCGGTTTCGACTGAGCAGCTTCATCTCATGCTATCACGCCGCGACCGAACGCGCTGCTTGCGTTTTCGATTATCTGACTTTTTACGAATGTGCATTACACTCATTCTCGAGCGATACAAAACGAAGACCGGGGCACTTCCCTTGGTTCCCGAAACACCGGATATTGTGCGTGTGTATGCAAACGTAGTAAGACGTGGCTTAGTAACCTCACCGCACGAGTGCATCTTTCAGCTCAGTGTCAGTAATCCCGTCTAGTACCAGTGAACTACAACTGAAATTTGGTCACCTTGAGACCTACTCGTATTTTGTTTACCAAAGGTACGCTTCTTGTTGCTTGATTGGGCGAAAAGCAAGCCGCGTCCTCACAGGAGTATCAAAGTTGAGCCCAGCGTTGGCGCATGAACTTTTAATAAAACGCAATAAATTCGACCTCACTACTGCACAAAAGTTACTATGATGTCTTCCTCGTGTCATCACATATCTCACACTCAAATGTTATGCTGGTAGAAGATTAAGTTTTTACAAACGCCGAGATCGTCTAGCTGCGCAGGGGCGGATCCAGAACTCCGTTTTTTTTTTTTTTTTGTTTGTTTGGGGGGGGGGGGGGCGGAAAATTTATAAGGATACTATTCTTCCATTCTTTCTTATGCACCGGGGGGTCCTTCTTATGTCAAATTGCCCTCCGAGAAGGGGAACGGGGAGGGGGGGGGGGGGGGGGGGTTGGCGTCGACTTTGTTTGGGAAAGGGAGGCGGCCGCTCCTGTCGCACCCCCCCCACCCCCCCTTGGATCTGCCCCTGTAGCTGCGACGGAGAACCTAACAGGCGTCCCCTACACCTCGCTAAGGATTTTTAGACGAGCTTTTACTGACGCCCAAGATCTGTGCCTGAACGGTGTGTCTGAAATTATCTCGGCATACTCAGTCAGGAAGAAAGCAAACACATAACAAATATTATGGCCATTAGCAACCGTCAAACGCGCTTTGAATAATTTCCTTCGTTTCGCGCACCGCATAGGGGTTCATGCCCGTCCGGCGCACTTCCGGCGAATGGTGCGACATTCTTCCCACAAGTGCTCAAATTTTGCTTTCTTAAAACGGTTTGTACGTGCGAATGTGCCTATATGATTGCAGGATAACTTTATGCGCATACGCGATGTTGAATATTAGTGGAATGCAAGCGGGTGGGGACTTCAGGTGCAGTGCTGCGGGGCAACAGATAAGAGATGAGAAGTGTGTTCCAACGAAGCTTTTCAATGGCGCCTCCGAGTTTTACCTCACGCACTCAGGCGTATTAAGAAAAACAGTAATTACAAAAAGTTATATTTCGTCTATGGACGCACGAAACGCTGGTCAATCATCAACAACACTACTGTAAAGGCGCCAGCTTGATGTAGGCATATACGTATTGATTGCTACAGCTTGTTGATTCGTACACAAGCAAGATCCCAAAGCTTCGCAGCGTCGAGATTCCCAGCACTGGCTCGTCCACATACCTCGAAACGCTAACAGAAAGGCTCGACTACAAAAATAAAAAAGCGTGTGTCAAGACAAACTATACGTCTCGGGCTTGTGCTATAGCTTCGATATCTGGCCATTTAGGTTAGTTTAGAGACAACAAATGACGCTCTCGGGACCAGAAAAAAATGAGATAACGGCCATTTATATTCCACGCTCTGTGTATAATCTCTTGTCGACGTGTCGATCGAAACCAAAACCATGCCACTCTCCTCCCTGGCCAACTAGTTCCCAGAGTGCAACGCGCGCCGTGTTGCATGCAGGGGCTTATGGAAGTAGTATATTTTTTTCTGAATGAAAAAAAAAATAATTACCGGACAATTCCTTTAAACGTCTCTCCTGACGTCACGCGCTTGGGGCTCTTTTCCTTCTATCTTGAAGAAGTACACGAGGGGATTTTCTAACGACAAGAACTTCGCCAAAAGCACGGCAAAGAGAATTATACGTCAGCTGTTACGGCCGGTTCACACAGCACTGTTTCGATACGTTAGAAAGCTTACGTGCGCTTTCGCCGAGATACTACCGAAAGTGACCGGCGCATCCGTGTTTCGTACCAAGTGTTCCAACCAGTTAGCTTGGTACGCGGACTACGAAGCATGGATCTCCCGGTGACTTGCGGTCGTATTTCGACGTAAGTAGGGTGCCTTCATGTGCGCTTTGCTTAGGGTGGAGACATCTGGCCATTTTGTCCCACACGTTTAACAGAAGTACATTGGGGCACCCTAGACGTAAGCGTACGTAAGCTTTGTAACGTAAAGGGCTGTTTATACTATGACGATGAGCGCAGTGAACGCACGTAGCGCAGAACGCGCGCCTTTCATTGGCCGGCAACCAGGAACTCGATATCTGCGACCAATCAGTATCTGTGCGCGCTGCGCTACGCCGCGCCTGTCGACGTTACGTTGGAGTATAAACGTAATTTCAGGAAGCAGTGCAGTGTTACTCAGACTTCGAAGCGGGTCAGGTTCACGTGCACTTGTATGACGACAATGGTTCAAACTATAATTGAAACAAAAAACAACCGCTGCCGTACAAATGACTTACTGGGTGTTTAGCGTGCATCAATTTGATATTACCTTATAGAAACTAGGGTGCCTTTATGTGCGCTTTGCTTAGGGTGGAGCACGGTGTGGGTGGAGACATCTCGCCATTTTGTCTCAGACTTTTATTTTTATTTTTTGTTAGAAGCGCGTGAAAAAGCGTGTCCCTGCACGCGTTTGTGGCGCTGACTGTGCTACGGCGAAATTTTGTTTTTGTGGATTTCTTTGTGCATTTCTTTGATATTTTCAACCATGAAGAGTAACTACATTTAACTCTTACGCGCTATTCCCGCGGTACATCGTCATTTTCAGAATGACGTGTGCATCTCTCTTTGATCTATGCAACAATTGTTTTCGATCAACGTATTTGCAGCTTCTTGGAAGCCACGAAGAAAAAATGGGGTTCATATTCTTTTCTGTATTAAATATTGAATGTGTGCCTTAGACGACCCACAACTTTGAATATATTTGGTATGCGTCAGTTTGAACGGCATGGAAAAAAGAGTGAGCGCGCCTGAAACGGGGCAATTTTCTACCGGCGGTTTTCGGGCGGAAAGAATACGAACTTCAAGCCGCAAATTGTCTTCTGGGTATTTGGGTCAAGTTAAAAAAAAAAACCTCGGTGAGCATAAACGCCCTGTCAGTGTCCCTTTAACGTTCCCGCATCAAGTTGTTTCCCACCTCTGAAGCAAGTAGGATAAGTGAGAAGTGTAACGCAACGCCGCTGATGTGTGCCGAGTGGATACCCTCGTATGCATGCGTCGTCAAAGGCGGGAAGGTGGAGAGTTAACCTTCTTTTTATTCCTACGAGCAAAACACATCTCTAAGCTAAACTAGCAGCAATGTTAGAAAGGGTCGAGGATATATACCCTTCTGAGGCAGCAAGGCGCGCCTACGCCTGGCTGGGCTTTGCTTGTGTACAAATTCGAAGGAATCGCAGGCGGGTTTGCGGGTCGTTGTCTCTTTTTTCGCTGCCCGAAACTCGTAATGTGTGCGAACAGCCTTTAGAAACATCTTCAGAGTGCCAAAATAGCTACAATTAGGCTTTAGATCGCGGATTAAACTGAATTGTGAATGATAGAATATAGAGTTGGGGGGCCGAACGCATGTCAAAAGGTCGCGCGTGATCGCCGAGAAACCGCCAACCGCGTGTCGGTGTGTCTGAACGGGGTCCCTCGTGAACCGCAGTCGCAACCGCTTCGCAAACGCACCTCAACCTCCAGTGTGAATGCGCCATAAGTCCGACTTGAGCCCCAGTCAAAATGCTTCATACAAAAGAGAGTCTGCGGACTCTCTCTGAGCTGCAGACACTGGCCGAGGCGTGTTTATCCCTCGTACGACGGTCCTACCACATCCTACCACGTATGTGAAGCCAACATACACATGTTGGCTTCACAAACATACATATTTGAAGCAAACACGCTTCGAAGATGCTTCAGGCGTGTCCTTACATAATTTTGTCACTTTCTCTGCAGCGAACACCGGGTTTTTTGTACGATATATGAGCAACGTGACAGTGTTTCTTAGGTCATTGGGAAGGGAAATGAGGGCACCATGTTGCACAGTGTTTTTGTTTCTATTTACCATGAAACACCTGACAGGGCGTTTACCAGCTTGAGGGCTTTAGGACTGACAGATTATGGTAGATCACACCTTCTTCTTTATATTGGTTTTGTGATTGCATGCTGTCGGCGGTGGATACCGCAATAGACGGAACCATTCGAAGAAAAAAAAAACATCGTTTAAACAAAATTCCTTATCAAAATAAAACACGTTCGTTTCGAAACGGTTGAAGCTCTGTTAGGTGTTTCCTTAAAGAGTGGCATAACATTAACTCGCTTTTTTTTTTTCTTCACCGCTGCCGTGGAATTAACAGCGGCAATGGTGCTGCCAATGTGGAGATACCTTGATATTGGCCTCTTAAGCGAGCTGCAACGATTGGACTTTTGCTAGCGGGTGGGTACATGATGACAGCCATTGGGTTTTGGGCAGGCTCTGAGTACTTACGACGCTCAAAACACGTGGCCAGTAAAATCCAGTTCACGTTATCGGTGTCCAGGAATTGTTGGAAATACCGACCTGGAAAACATTAAGCGCGTATAAAGGCAAAAATTCCTTAAAGACAACAATAATCAAACTAAGAATGACTCAGGGAAATCGAGCTTTTAATTGTTAGTTTAAGGTGCCTCGCTCAACCAGCAACCTTTGCTGTGAAACCTAATCGAGTTATCCTTGGTCTGTTATCTGCTGCACCTTGACAAATGCCGGCACCCCAAATTCACTTAATGGGTACCCTCTCCACTCCATCAAGTTCTTAGATAGGCTCGTTGTAAGAAATAAACGAAGGGAAAAAAAAATAAACCTTTACTGGAGCGGAGAAGGTGCCTTTCAAACTAAGGCAGAAGAGCAAAATAATTTGTTGGCCTAGTTGGTGAAACATTACGAAAATGAAAAGCGCGAAAAACAAGGACAAGCGCTTGTCCTGTGTAGTCTTCCTTTTGTCCTTGTCTTTCGAGCTTTTTATTTTCGTAAGGCATTAGACTTTGCAGATGCCGGCATGCGCGGTCGGTGCAGTAGTTTGTTCGTAAACGGCATGTTAACACAAATACAACAAGTAGGCTTGGTTCCTGTTTAGTCATTGTACAAACGGACTGAAGAGATCACCTGTGAAACATCATTCCCTTTCATTGTTAAGTATACACCGTTGAAGCGCATGACGGCGCGTTCCTTGCTGTGTTTGCATCTCATGCCTGTGCACTTTCTGGCTGGCCACTATTGCGACCTAGCGCTGGCTGGACTGTGATTTAGCACGCGTGGATCCTGGAATACTTGTAAACAATGGAAATGTCTATAAGTGTTCTCCACTCCGCCAAGTTTTCATTTAACCACCTTGAGGGACGTCAACGCCTTCTCCGTGTCGCCAGTAACCCAAACTTGCAGATAAGCCGATTGATATTCCGGTTGCGGGACTGCTACTCTCTTCAAGTCGCTGCCGAACTCTTCCAGCGTAAAAATACTTTGCGGGATAAGAGTAACTAAATATAGTGTGTGCATCTTGCTAATGGGATAAGGACGGGGAAATATCTTGAGGCCCAAGACTGTCGTGTTCATGCCATTACTGATTGATGACAGTATGATCGGGTCGCATCACGTTATGCGGCACATTCTAGGCATGCAGCCCTAAACCTCAACGACTTTGTAAGTGCGCTGCGTGCTGTGACCTCCGGTACGGGAATCTGATCTGGGCTGACCAGGTGGTCTTCCGGAGGCTCTGCCGTACATTCGTCTCAAGCTCCAGTTGTATGTCGATGGTTTTGTGTGGTCGTTGATGTGCATTATTTGATGCTACCGGTAGACCATATACCATTCCTAAGTTGGGCGTCGATGTTCTAGTATAATATTGGAAATTCGAGAGTCTAATGTCTGGTACTGTTGCGCTCTTGCTTGGATAAGCGTACATGCACCAACAGACGCCACTGAAGCCTTATACATAAAAATGACCATTTCTATTTATGGTTGGTGGAATAAAAAGCAACGAAATAAGCTTGCCGATCAGTTTTCGACATTAAAATTACGAAGAATGCTGATGTGGTTTAATATTGAACGAAAGCGCTCTTCGCACGTGACTTATTTATGTATACATTGACGCATAAAAAAACATTTCGTAGTCTTACAACGAGGTATTTAGAACGTAATGAACGAAGGTCATTTTTGAAAAGGTGGCGTGTAACTTAAATTTTATTTGCACGTCAAATAACTTGTCACCAGGTGATCTGTTTCGTACTCGTACCACCAGTCCATTGCTGGGTCGTGCAGGATGCCGTCTTTGATTTGGCGTGTGAGCCCCCAAGATTGCAGCTTAAAGGAGCACTGACACATCAAAATCATATTTTTCTTATTATCCGGAACGATTGAAAACGATGCCGGGACATTACCCTCAAAATTCGAAACTTGGGAATTCAGTATTTGTGAATTAAAAAAAAAAAAATTCCAAATGGCGAATTTGAAGTTCTCGCGCGATCCGCGCCATGCAGTGACGTCAAATTTTGCGGTCTCCTGTGAGTCGACTTTCTTTCGGACCTCCGCTCCACGCTACCAAGCAAAGCGCCGTTGCCACCGCGACCCGAAGCGAGGAGGAGGTGAGGGATAGAAGGGCGCCGGCGCGGGAAAAAAACGGTTTCTTCCCCGACTCACCGATCATCCTCTGCTCGAGCGCCGCAAAGTTTTTTGAGGGAGGATACAAATCCAGGAAGCGACATCACACCGGACTCTGATATTTGGTATTTCAAAAAGAGGGGCCGTAGTGCGTTCGCAATTGCGTTAAAAAAAAACATGTTTTACAATTGCCGTTATTAAATGTTATAGAAATGTGGCCTACAAAGCTTCTAAATTTCATGATTTTTGACGTCACCAATCAAAAAAAGCAAGGAGGTGATCAGGGGAGAGAAGAGCGCCAAAAATAAAAAGGCGCGCGCGCGCGCAGGAAATATTTTTACGCGCTGCGGTTTTGTTTTGTTGTTTTTTTTTGCGTGTCCTATGACTACAACTTGCATCGTTTTAGACAATACAAAAATACGACCTTTGGGGTGTCAGTGCCCCTTTAAGTCTAAGCACTGTTTTATGACAATTGATTTACTATGTAGTGTCCCCCAAAGCACTACAGAGAATTTTTTTTTCACCGCCAAAATCAACTACGCATTGCTGAACTCGCATTCTCCGCCCAAATGTAGTGCTAGCGGCCCAAACAAGATGCCAAGAATTTAGGACGATCTGTAATTTCATTACGTGATTTTCTAAAAACTTCAATGGGAAAATGGGGCCCGTTTTCGCCCATTTTGGGTAACTGGCTTCATGTATTCAAGAGCTCCATCGGTCGCCATTTTCCCATTGCAACTTTCAAAAAATCACTCGTAACTTTTGAATAAAAAAACGGCAAGTCTTGAAACCCTGGGCCGGTTTGCTCATCTTGCGGCCGCGGCCGTGGCTGCGGTCAAGAGGGATTTTTCTGTCACGTGACCAGCTCCATGGGGACAAGGAAGTACCTAGCGTCCCTGACTAATGGCGGAGAAATCCGTATCGCTTCAAGCACAAAAGCCTAATTTCGCTCGCAGAAACTGACTGGAGGGACTTTCAACTGGAGTCCAATTGACCGCCGCTTTATACTGTAGGAGCGGCAGGCAAAGTTACGGAAAGGGAGGGTAAATATGAGCCAAAATGAAGAAAAACCCACGCGGGATAAAAGTGGTGGCAGTATATTTATATACCTCCGCCAGCGCAGGCGGCTCCCGCCTTCTGCAGTGGTCGAGAGGTTAGAGCGTCCGTCCTTGTCGTCTCGGCGGGAAAGTTCCGGGTTCAAATCGCGCTAGGAACTTTTTATTTTGTGTGTGATTTTGCGCGTGTCTCACTTTTTAATTGCGATCCTTTTTACAAATCATCCGCTTGCACTACTGCACCTTGCACTGTTTTTACTGGTAGTCCCGCCTGTTCAAATTGAAACACCGGGAAGTAAAAAGAGATCAAGGCAAGTTAACGCGCTAATTCAATCGTTTCATAATGTTCATTAAAAGGAAACCAATCTAACAACATCGGTATGGCTTTCACACAAACGGAGCCAAAACAAGCATCCTTTCCCCAGCAACTACAATTTTATGTGTTTTAAATATACAACGCTCTTGCTACGACTCCTTTCAAAAACAGGAGACGCCTATTTAGTACTAATAAAAACTGCAGTTGTGACAATTAAAAAAAAAAACAAAAAACACTTTCACAAAATAAGCAAAAATAAAACAAATACTTGCAGCTCTGGATGCATTCATTGAGCGAAATCCAACAGGCAAGGCAGCAAGTCAAACGTCTGAGAAAGTAGTAAAACCGAAATAAAAGAGATAATACTTTTACTTGCATGGAATGTGATAAAAGGTATATTTTTGCTCTTTACATTTTGCTGGCAATCGTTTTGTAATATTAACACATTACTTGTTGAATTTTAGTTAGAATAGGAGACGATCACAACCAAATTCAAAAATAAATCAGGCGTCAACATTGCAAACCATCTCTCTAACGCAAACACCTAAAATGAATTTGGATCAACAAATGGAATTAATTAGAGCAGTTGGAAAACAGAAACAACAAATTCTAAAGAAATTCAGCAGCACAGTTCCTTGGCGAACGAAGAGACGGGCATGGGAAGATATTGTCAACTTTCCGCGGCATGTACGCCAGATGCAGGAGGCGTGGCGGAAATTGGTAAAGAAAGCCAGAGACATGTATGCGCTCTTCCGAGGTCATGAACAACGAACTGGTGAGTCATAACTACCCGCCCAATGATTTTATAGAGCTCATAGGGCCTTGTCTACATTCTTAGTGGGAGTGCAGTCAAATACAAAAAGAACAGCGAGTTTCTGGCGCGATTTGAACCCGGGACTTTAACGCCGCGACGTCAAGTACCGGCGCTCTAAACTCTCGACCACAGCAGAAAGCGCGAGCCGCCGGCGCTGGCGCAAGTATATAAATATACTGCCACCACTTTTATCTCGCGTGGTTTTTTTTTTATTTTGGCTCATATTTACCCTCCCTGGCCGTAACTTTACCTGCCGCTCCTACAGTATAAAGGGGCGGTCAATTGGACCCCAGTTGAAAGTCCCTGCAGTCAGTTTCTGCGAGCGAAATTAAGCTTTTGTGCTTGAAGCGATACGGATTTCTCCGCCATTAGGCAGGGACGCTAGGTACTTCCTTGTCGCCATGGAGCGGGTCACGTGACAGAAAACTCCCTCTTGGCCGCAGCCGCGGCCGCGGCCGCCAGATGAGCAAACCGTCCCTGGCGTCTGGTTCGGACCTCTAGCTCCACATTTGGCCGGAGAATGAGCGCTCGGCAAAGCGTAGTTTATTTCCCCAGGAAAATATATATATATATATATATATATATATATATATATATATATATATATATATATATATATATATATATATATATATATATATATATAATATATATATATATATAAAATAATTTTGGGGAAGACATCGTGTACATTATTTCCGCAAGGGTCCCGCATTTCTTCAAAGTTCTTTTTATGTTTAGAACTGCTTTGCGTTCGCAGTCGTATTCCAAAAATTCAAAAAAATGGGACTCACCGTTGGTTACCTGGATGTCAAAGTCAGGATCCTTTTTGCGACTAAACTGAAATTTCATGTGGGACAAGGCAGTGCCTGTCAGACTGCAAAAAGTTGGAAAAAAAGTTTGTATTTATATAAAAGGAATTAAAGTTAAATATTCTCCCATTTCAGATCCTCTAGGTGGAGAACGAGATTCTGAGTATTGCGTTTCGGCGTTCATTTCTGGGCGCCGCTTACGGCTGAGGAGCAAAACGCCGATTCTTTGCGAGTTCTTTTTTTTTTTTTGGTTTTTCTAGTCTTATAAATTGCTATGAACCTAAGTATTTGACAACTGCATTTTGGTGGTTTGGATCGATTAACATGGCATTCAGCTTTGTCATTAAATTAAAAAGAAGACGTGTATATTGCTTTTCTTAAAATGTTTCAAAGCCGTTTAAATCCTCCGTAACGCTGCGTCACATGTTTACGATACTGCTATCCATATAAGGCACAACAAATACTCTAAAGCCGCAGTCCCAGTGCTCGTATGCATCAAACAAAAGGCACGGAGTTTCTCCGCAGACATGAGGACATAAATATCTGCGTACATGCCTCACTCATGTTGGAAGCATGTTCGCTTCATACATGCTTCGAACATGTCTGCAGATATTTTTTGTATGCCTAGCGTGACAGTCATACAAGAAAAAAATATAACATATCCTCAGACAGTGTCTATAGACTGTCTTGTTTATGTTGTGTTAACAGTGTGACTACGGGGCAAAAAATATGTTTAGCGGCGAGTGCGCTTCAGAACGCGCGTATGAGTTTTCGTTTGAGCGGCACTTCAACTTTCCAAAGTTCACAAATACACCGTGGCCAGCATTTGAAAATACCGCACACAGTGTGCGTGTGTGTGTGTGTGGGGGGGGGGGGGGAAGAAGGTGGTATTGATAGGTTTCAAAATAAACATGTAGCTGAGGGATTGCTATAGCTCTAGTACCGTTATATGAGGTGTGATCAAAAAGTTCAGACTGATTTTGTAGCGTAAGAAGAGACGGCAGCATAGTGATGCGCGCACAGCAGTTGACGGCAGGGACCATCCTGCGTAATTATGCCAAAGAGCGTCGCTCTTTGAATGTTTGGAACTGCGCTACACGAATTTGTTTGACCACGTGCATGAGCATAATGGCGATCTATCCATATATACTGCAAACCACAGCGAGAGCGAACATCCATTTTATGTCAAACTCGGCAGATCTGAAACAGCTAGAGACCTCTGAAATGATTTCGAAGGCTTGTTTCAAAAAAGCAGTGAGGTGTGCGAGGTGTTTTGAGTGCCACTCGTGCCTCAAGGATGACAGAATGTCGCTGAAGTCAATGAGAGTTCTGATAAGGTCGCCCTACCGTTTCCGTCTTCCAGCGATGTCCTGCCGTTCCTGAAGCGCGAGTGCCATTTAAAACACTTCGCAAAATTCACTGATTTTTGTCTCAAGCCTGCCGAATCATTAAAAAGGTCTCCGTTCTATATTTGCCGAGTTTGACGGAAAAATTTATGTTCGCTCTCACTCTGGTTTGCAGTATATTGGGAGATCGCCATTATTCTGATGCTTTGGGTCACAAAATCTCCTGGGCGTTTCCGATGACAATTTTAATTTTGAAGAAAAAAATATGTTTTGCTGAATCCGTGCCAAGGAAAAAAAAATCTTTGTTTCGGAAAAAACATTTGTCTTTGAGAACAAAAATTGTAAGCATCCTCTCAGTCGCATGCACGTTTTGCGTATCGTGCGATGTTGGCATTTTGGGCGGCTTCCCTAAAAAAACCTGTTCTGGCTACGGGTCTAGAAATATTTACTGACAAATTAGGCATAGGAAGCATTGATAACAAGTATTAACCAACGAGTGTTTGGGTCGTTAATTTGAGAAACAAAATAGCAAATACGGCACATTGAGCAGTAACACTCTAGATTAAAGATATGTTTTCTCCGTATCTAAACAAGCTAAGGTCTTCAAACTGCGCCAGTTTGTTTCCCTGTATACAGTTAATGTTTGCATGAAATATTGTTGTCCTGGTTAGCGTGAGATCTTTAAAAAATTGCTCACGCAGGGGCTTTTAACTAAAAATGCATTATTTTAAAAATCATTTAAAAAAGGACATTTTTAATTTTTTTAACTCTCCGAAATTAACATTTATAATATGTACTATAAGAATCTACAAAAACATAATGAAATATTGTTGTGGCTATAAAGTTATAAAGCGAGAAATATGGCCAAATTGACGCTAACGCGGTTGCCATAAATGGGGCGTGCACATACCCGTTCTTCACAATTTCATTATTATTAAAAAGGGTAAAAACGCTACGGGGTGGTCAGGAAAAGACGAATTGGCAGCGCAGAGGTGGACGGTAGATTTGAAGGGAAAATTCCTAATACATTTTCGTACAACCGACCCAAAAATTCCCATGGGCCGGAGAGACCGAGAGGCGCCCCCCTGTAACATGCTTCGCGGTGCCTGTTTCAACAGCCGGCGTATAGCGTCTCCGCCTACGCGACATAAAGGAAGCAATCAGAGCGACTTTGCAGAAAGATCAGGCCACAAGCTTGGCGGTAACATGATAGAGGAGGTAAGATGCGGCAGAACCTGAACCTGCGCCGCCTGTGAGCGACAACTGATCCGTCGCCATGGAGGGCCACACGACGCCAAAAAAAACACAAAAATACTGCAAAAAAGTTTCAATTAACTGACATTGTTTGTGTTGGGCGTTTTCAGATAGGATCAAAAAACCATATCCAGTCGACATATTTTTTTTTTTTTTACCAAAACATATGCTTTACTTCTTGTGCAACCGCAAAAACATATTCGAACATTTTTTGCGGAAAATAAAATGTCTCTTTAGGAACGAAAATCACTAAGTCGCTGTCGGTATACGCGCACGTTTTTGCGACTTGCGTGAAACCGTTCCTTTGGATATTTATAAAAGAAAAACTGTTGTCGCCTTAGGTTTTATATTTTTTTTGCGCAGAGACTGTACATAAAATAAGAGGAGGCAAACATTTATTCTCGATTACTAAATAATTCAGAGCTTTATGGATATTTGTGAATACTTGTACTATTATTTTATCAAGAAAGAACACATGTTTAAAGTGGTACAATTTAAAGGAGTTTAATTAGTCAAGGTCCTGTGCGCACATTCGGCGCTTGTAGTGTGCGTTATTTCTGCCGGACGATGACCTGAGTTGGTCACGGCGCTCTCCTGGCACTCCGAAGAGGAACATTTTTTCCCCATTTTGCCTGTAGCGTCCACTGTTCGTTTCTTCTCAGTGGCACCACAAGCTCGCGACATCAATCTGCTTTTCGCAGCCATAGGAGACTTTACCATCAATGATATCTGGGTGCTTTCATCTCAACTCAGGCACGGATTTAGGGTCGAATTTTTAATTTTGACGAATAAATTATACGTTTTGGGGAAAACCCTTCTGTGACAGGGAATGCAAACCGCAAGTTCGGGCGATTTTTTGTTCTCGAGTTACGGACATTTTAATTAGCCGAGGCGCAAACTGACCTTTCTCTCACATGTCGGAGGTGTCATGTTTCACTCCTTTCTACTTTTTGACTTTTTTGGCAGTGCAATGTAACTTTTTTGGATCACTCTCGGGATAGGAATTATTTATGGTCAATAATTTTATTGTGATTATTTATCTTCACTTTTGTTTTAAATATTGTCAAAGTGTGTCCCTGTGACAATATTTGTCAAAGTTTCACCAACTCTTCCGTGTGACCTATTTAAGATATCGTAACATATTTAGTATTTTCAAAAAGCTAAGAGTATACTCTTTCTATTAATAACAAGTCTAACGTTGTGTCTAAAATAGAAAGGGCAGTGTATTCTCCTAAAGCAAGGACTTTTTCAAAATATTAGCAAATTTGAGGTCGATTTTCTAAAAAAAAAAAAAAAAAAACCTTTTATTTGGTTGATTTTTTTCTCTAGCTAGCTATTGCAGTGCTTTATAAGGTAATATAAATATAAAATGTAATATTTTGTTTGTATGGCAGCTATACCAGCTTGAATTTTGCTTTTGTTTGACTGTTTTGTCAGTAAATCAACTTACTCGCAAAAATACACTAATTCAAAATTGGAGCCTCTAATTTTTTAATAGATACCTGTGAACACACGTATTTTCTGATAAATACTTTTAACGCAATTATTTATATGCGATATATTTTAGAAAATTTGTCAATATAACGTTTTTGGACGATATTTGTGAAAGTTTACCAGCTCTTCCGTGTGGCCTATATGAGGTGTCTTAACATACTGAGTATTTTCAGAAAGCTTAGAGTATACTCATTATAATTATAACAAATTTGATGTGTGTAAAAGAGAAAGGACAGTATTTTTTTGGGAAGCAAGGACTATTTCAAAACGTTTGCGAATTGGAGGTCGATGTTCTAAAAAGCCTACCTTTTCTTTTGGCTAATTGTTTTTCTCTCGCTACCTATTGCAGTGCTTTATAAAGTAAAATAAACAGAAAATGTAATATTGTGTTTTTATGGCGGCTATAAAAGCTTACATTTTTGTTTTTGTTCACTTGTCACCCAGTAATACAAGTGACTCACAAAAATACAATAACTCATAATTAACGCCTCTGAAATATTTAGTAACTAACTGTAAATTCCTTTAATTAAAGAAGGGGCAAACGGCGAGTTATGCTAATAAAGAGTCTATTTCATGTGCTTAATGTTTTTTTTTCTTTTTTTTTAATAGTCAAACCACCTTTCTGCAACAATATTTGACGAAGTTCAGCAAGCTGTGCTGTGTGACCTAAGCAATATATTTTTATGATCTTTACATCCCCGTGAAGCTCTTTCTTTTGAGTATAATTTGAATATTTTGAGCCAAACATATAACGCGGAACATTTGACTTAAAAACGAATATTTAGAAAGACTTGCAAGCTTGAAGTCGATTTTCTAAAACAAAAACACCTTTCATTCCTTTCATTTTTTACTTACCGTTAGGTAATATATATGTCGGTTAGGAACTACCAACAGAAATTGTGATATATCGTTTGTTTGGCCGCTATTAGGACTCGAATCTCGTGGTATGAGAGTTTTGAACGGGACTTCGCATAGATGCTCAGCTGAGCATAATTTTGACCCATATGAGGTTTTCTATTTTATGTTAGTACTTACCTCAATATCTGAGCGTAAAAGCCAGTGAAGCAACAGTATTTGTCCTAACAATATTTATTTACTTCGCACTGGCGTGATTTGCAAGGTGTATGAGCTCCGCCCTATGTATTGACGGAGAAGATACGTAACATCTATACTTCCGGACAAACTTAAGTAGAGAGAGAAAATTCTCCATGTAACCCACCTTGAATCACTGAAAAAAGAAATGAAACCTAAACACATGATTAACACATTTGAAGCCTTACACGCTTCGAAATCCTCGTTATTTTACAATAGAGTCCGTACATGCACTAAATAAACCATACTTCCTAAGTGTCAGATACTAAATCGTACATATGTATATGCACTGCATATCTGTTTCGTATAAGAAAATATGACAATTACATATCAAGTTTGGTATTTCAAACTCAAAGCCGAAACCAAAAGGCCCCAGAGGAATTCTCTAACGATCTGCATTCCCCCGTATTGGGACGAAGTAAGCGCAGTGCCCGCACTTCTGGATACGGACTTTTATGTAACTTTTTTAAGTACACTACTCCAAATTGTATTCATGTTTATGGTTGGATATTGAGGTAACTGCTAACGATAAATACAAAAACTGACATAGGCCAAACTTCTGCTCAGCAGAGCGCCTGTGCGAAGTCCCGTTCAAAACGCTCATAGCACGAGATTCGAGTCTTAATAGCGGCCATACAAACAATATATTACAATTTCTGTTGGTGGTTCGTGGTAGACCACTATATTACCTAACTGTGAATAAAAAATAAAATAAATAAAAGGTGTTTTTTTTACAAAATCGACTCCAAACTTGCTAGTTTTTCGAAATATTCCTTTTTCAGGCACTTGAGGCGCATTATATATTTATTGCAAAATATTCAAATTATGCTCCAAAGAAAGAGCTTAATTGGAGCTTTACGGTGATGTAAAGATTATAAAAATATGTTGATTAGGTCACACAGCACAGCTTGCTGAACTTCGTCAAATATCGTCGCAGAGAGGTGGTTTGACAAATAAAAAAAAACATTAAGAATGTTATGACCTAGACGCCTAATTAGCATAAAAAAGCATATCTCGAGAGTGTTCCCAAAAAAGTTATATTGATGGAACGTAAAAAGTAGGGAAAAGGGATGAAGTGAAATATGGCACCCCCGATAAGCTGCAAAAACGTCAGTTTCCACCTTGGCCAACAAAAAATCCGACGAACTTGCCGTTTGCGTCTTCTTTTATTTTAAGAATTTCCCGAGAAGGTTATTTTTTTTAACAAACTTAAAAATTCGACCCGAAATTTGTGCCTGAGTTTAGATGAAATCACTCATCTAAATATATGTTCTTTCTTATCAATTTAAACATGGTAGTCAGCAGCCCAGCCTCCATACGAAAGGTAGGCTCCAAAATTCACTGATTAGAGAAATTTTAAAATGTTGGCTGTGCATGCCTCAAACTCACCTGTAATCTTTTGCACGAATTTTTCTTTTATAAATATCCAAATGGACGGTTTCACGCAAGTCGCAAAAACGTGCGCGTATACCGACAGCGACTTTGTGATTTTCGTTCATCGAGAAAAATTTTATTTTCCGCAAAAAATGTCCAAATATGTTTTTGCGGTTGCACAACACGTAAAGTAAATATACCTTTTAGTAAAAATAAATAAACGTCGAGCGAATATGGTCTTTCGATCCGATTTGAAAACGCCCAATACAAACAATCTCAGTCAAGGTTCAACGCAGGTTCAGCAGGTTCAGGTTCTGCCGCGTCTTACCTCCTCTATCATGTTACCGCCAAGATTGTGGCCTGATCTTTTTTCAAAGTCGCTCCGATTGCTTCCTTTATGTCACGTAGAAGGGGACGCTACACGCCGGCTGTTGAGACAGGCACCGCGAAGCATGTTACAGGGTGGTGCCTCTCGGTCGCTCCGGCCCATGGACATTTTTGGGTCAGTTGTACGAAAATGTATTAGAAATTTTCCCTTCAAAACTTCCGTTCACCTATGCGCTGCCAGTTTGTCTTTTCCTGACCACCCCGTAGCATTTTTGCCCTTTTTAATAATTTGAAATTGTGAAGAACGGGTATGTACACGCCCCATTTATGGCAACCGCGTTAGCGTCAGTATGGCCATATTTCTCGCTTTATAACTTCAAAGCCACAACAATTTTGCATTATGTTTTTCTAGATTCTGGTAGTACATATTATAAATGTTAATTTCGGAGAGTTTAAAAAAAATTAAAAATGGCCTTTTTTTAATGATTTTCAAAATAATGCATTTTAGTTAAATGCCCGTGCGTGAGCAATATTTTAAAGTCCTTCCGCTAACCAGGACAACAATATTTCATGCAAAGATTAATTGTATACAGGGAAACAAACTGGCGCAGTTTGAAGACCTTAGCTTTTATAGATACGGAAAAAAAAATCTTTAATCTAGAGTGTTATTGAATGTGCCGTATTTGCTATATTGTTTCTCAAAATAACGACCCAAATACTCGTTGGTTAGTACTTTTGATCAATGGTTCCTATGCCTAATTTGTCAGTAAATATTTCTAGACCCGTAGCCAGAACAGGTTTTTTAGGGAAGCCGCCCGAAATGCCAACATCGCACTATACGCAAAACGCGCACGTGAACGAGAGGGTGCTTAAAACATTTTTCGCAAAGACAAGTTTTTTTTTTTTGCCCGAAACAAGGATTGTTATTATTTTCCTTGGCACGAAGCCAGAAAAATAACTTTTTTTCATCAAAATTAAAAATGGTCACCGGACATGGTTGTTCCATCTTATCTGAAAACGCCCTCCTGTAGCGCAGCTCCAAATATTCCCAGAGAAACGCGCTTTGGTATAATGAGACGCGAAAGGTCCCTTCCTTCGACTGCTGTGCGCGCATCACTGTGCTGCCCTCTATTTTCACGCTACAAAATAAGTGTCTGAACTTTTTTATCACACCTCTTACATTTGGTTGAACTGTCCACTCGCCCTTGGCACTATTACCGAGGAGGAGCCCCTGTTAATTATCTGCCTTGGCAGTAAGTACCCAGTTCAGCCTTTCACTTGTTGCGCAGTCATTCCGAGACCGCTGATTTGTCGGGTTGGCGGCTTCATAGAAAAGCCTAGATTAACTTACGTCAAGAAGAAAAATAAGTGATTGAGCGAAAGGACAATTGGTGGCCACCAAACTGCCTAATACCCGTGCCAAGCGAATGCCATTCGTGCAGGCCGTGTAGCACCAGTCGAATGACATTTGGGGCAAATGTCATTCGTTGTAAATGGCATTCGAGTTGCCCGTGTGACACGGGTATATGCTTCACCGAGATGCAAGCTCGGACCATGAGGAATAATGATGACAAAATTATCAGCGAACACGCCTGGAGCATTTTCGAAGCATGTTTACTTCACAGACATGTATGCTTTGAACAAGCCTGCAGGCGGTTTTTGTATGAGAAATGTGACCTTCACCCAAGGAAGAAACATGTATCAGACAGTGTATGTAGACTGCATGATGTATTAGCGGTGTGGCCGCTACTTACTAAGGGGCTAGACAAGTTATCTCCGTTGCATTGAACAAAAGAAAAATACCGGATACCTGGGTCTGTCTGTCCAATTCATGGCGTATTGTGCACTCGAGTAGTCGCGAACCACGCAGTGGTATCTAGTCGCCGGTGCTGACCACATTTCGTACCACCTTTGCCGTGCAATCTGCAAATATTCACGCAATGCAACACGTCTTCAATCAAAGCCTGATCAATCCCCCCCCCCCTGTTTTTTTTTTTGTTTTTGTTTTTTTTTTTTGTGCGTGCAACAATTGGGTTTAAACATAATTTCGACCTCATCGTTCGCCGGGCTCTGCCTGTATATCGCAGCTGTTGGTGATCCGGCTGCATTTCGGTAACAAGGCCTGTCGCATTGGGGTTTCTACGTCAACAAGTGGAGGCCAGCGCCGGGTGCTGGCCTCCACTTGTTGCGAGTGCTGCGTTCGGCTGGGACTCGTTCTCGTTCGCGGAGGAGATGAGTTTCAGCCGAACGATGGCGCAGCATTCGTTTCCCTATCTGCATCCCGAGCCGGCCTCCACTGGCTAACCAAGAGCCCCCCCCCCCCCCCCCCCCAAACACTAGGAGCCTTGTAATTTGTAACCAAGGGAGTGTCGGATTTACTCGCTTATTTCGTGGTTGTCGTGCGGTTTCGCTCCAACCTATTGCGCTTAAGATGTTAGCTAGTACATTTTGTTTTTGTTTTTGTTCTTGATGTTTCTACGTGTTTTCTCGCCATTCACAACGTTACGCAATTACAGCTGCAACTGGCTGAGTTTATTACTATTTTTATACAATTATGAATACGCGCAAGAAAAAAGATCCGCTTGTGCAAACGTAGCCATCGACAACTTCAGTAACAATATGGTGCGTATATTTGTTTTTCTTTATCTTGTTCTCTATTCAAAGGTTACTCCGAGCTGCCCGAGGGCGTTTTAGCGGGAGGGTTATAGCGCAGAAGAAAAAAACGAAAAAAATCTTACTTTTTACAGCACACTTGTGCCCTGCAATAGTTCTTACAAAAACATTAATTTGCATACATGATCATTTTGGCGTAATACTCCCGGATTGTTAAGGCATGGTCATTCCGCATAGAAACAAAATATGACTGTTTCCAATATGCTTCACTATTAATTCCAGTCATAATATTATATATGAGAAATCAAAATTTCAATCTCAATTTTTGGCGATTTGTGTTTGTCCTTTGTCCCTCTTGTTCCCCTTCTCCAGGAATTATTTTCGTCAATCTCAACTTGTTTCGGTCGAGATGAAAGCAATAGACCTTTCCGGAAATATGTGGTGCCCCCAGCGTTTGCTTTACCCATTGTGACGTTCAAATGTACGGCACGTGAAATCATCTAAAACTCGAAGACGATGTTGACGTTTGTTGAACAGTTCGTTATTTCAGAACGCAGAGTAGGCAGAAGGAAAGCGAAACAAAGTATGTGATGACCTTCTTTTCTGATCACTTTATTTTTTATTTTTTTTGTGTGTGTGTTCTGAAACCCTTAATGCTAAGAAAAAATGATTCATGCCACTACCAGGATATACGAAGCGTTCGAGCCGGCAAAAGCGTACATCCGAACCGCCCCCAATTCCCCCCGTTGCAAGGTCTCCTGGGATTTTCCGGAAAGGAATTTTTCCAACAGACCGATTTCACCAGCCAGTTTGACTACGCCACCTCTGCCGCAATTAACCGAGGGAACTTTAGTTTTTTCGCACGTGCGGCAACCTTGCTGGGCACTGCGAGTGAGAAACATGAGACGTCGCGAGCCCTGTAGTGCACCGCGGTCTGCCGCCTGTGAACTGAAGTTATAGCGGCGTCACGCATGCGCCGAACGCTTAGTGAGATCGATCTATTCAATTCGCTTTTCATTTCAGCGCATCTATCTCTCTACCTAAGCTAACCTAACCCAGAACAAAGTTCGCTGCTCTATTTAGTTTTTGAATTTATAAGTCAAAGCTGTGTGCTCAAATGGCACAGGCATACTCTAAACTTGATCTTACACACGTTAAATACGCTGTTTCCTTTAGCTTAGGCTGTGAATATATAGATTCCGCTTAATCAAATCGAGCGCCATGCCGGCTTTCGCAATTCCATCATAAACGTGAGCATTCCATGAGCTATCGGATGATAATTGGACACCTGGGTACGTTTAGCTAGGTTCATGGTTTAGTATGTTATACTTATCTGATCATGACGAGGTTCGTTGGTTAGGGATCAGATCCGATTGAGATTATCGGCAGGTTCTACACCCTAAAACAAATCTGGTCGTAAAAGAACTCGAAAGTTCTTCGGCTTGTCCAAATTTTGCACCCTAAAAAGTTATTTTAAGCACCCTCTAAAAGGGATCTTCGTGAAAAACCTAAAAGGGTTCTTTCAAGCTCCTTTTAGAGCGCTGCTCTTAGGTGCACGTTTCCGGGTTGAGCGGCGTCGCCGTCACCGTCGGCGTCGGCGTAACTGCGCGCGTTGCGTTATGGGAAATTTTTCCGCTAAACTTAGCGGGTTAATTTTCCCGTCTAAATTTAGCGAGGAAATTAACGTCACGTGACCTCAACATCAATTTAGTATCCCCACGAAATTTAGCACGAAAATTTTCGCTAAATGTCCCTGATCAATTTAGCGGGAATATTTCCCTGCTAAATTTAGCAGAGAAATTTTCGCTAAATATAGGGGAAAATTTAGCGAAAATTCCCCGCTAAATGGGAGAGCATCAGGCGAGGAGGAGGGAAGGAGGAGGAAGGGGAAGAGGGGTATACCCTACCCTCCGTACCCTCCTCTTTTCCTCCTCAAGAGCTGCGCTCTAATTCGGCATTACAGCGAAATGCAAACGTCTTTCGCGTGACGGCGACGGCGATGGCGGCGTCGCCGTTGGCGTAACCGCGTGTTGCATTATGGCGCGCTTTCCATAATGACGTCACACATGACGTCACACGGCACCTAAATTTGGCGGAAAATTTTTCCGCTCAATTTAGCGGGGAAACGTTTTTGCTAAATTTAGCGGAGAAATTTTTACACCAAATTTAGGCGGGAAATTTCCCCGATAAATTTAGCGGGAGAATTTACCGGGAAATTGTCTCACGAATTCCCGGTAAATTCCCCTCCACACCCTTCCCTCCCCTCCGTACCCTTGCCTCCTCAAGAACTGCACTCTAATTAGGCATTAAAGAAAATTGTAAACGTCTTTCATTTTTTTTTTTCATGCGAAATAGTTCTTTATCGCTTAGTTGCCTTTCTAGTGCGCCAGGGGGGCGAGAGTGCTTGAGGCGAAACCGTCTTTTACGAGCTGATAGAGTTCATGAGGCGTCAAACTACCTTTCAAGAAGCGGGGTCTTTTTTTTGTTTTTTTTAGAGTGTAGGTTGTACTGAGCTCTTCGTTGAAAACGAAAAAGATGCGGCAGGCCAGGTCCCGTCGCACACGTAAGAAACCTGGTAGCATCACATTTCCGGCCTTGTACATGAGCCTCCACTTACCCTAGAGAAGTTGTAGCATCGAGAATAGCTCAAAGGCTGGCAAGAGCGTTGTGGGGGCCATCCGGAACTACATACAAACGTAATAGAAAAAACAGCGGTGCCCAAGAGGCACCTTATCCCCAAGGTGCTCATCGTCCTACAAGGTAACAAAACACAAGACGCAGGGAAGTGTAACCGTCAGTATTGTAACATCTCCGTTTTAGGATTTCCGTAAGTTCATTTTCAATGGAACATTTTGAAAGCTTCTTGACTAGATAATTTTAGGACACTAACCTAAGCCCCGTAACCCTCCCCCCCCCCCCTCCCCCCCCCCCCCCCAACCAAAAACAAATCTAGAGCTATTAACGTTGTGTTTGTTTTGTTTCCCCTTTCAGCCCCCTTTCTCGACCATCGTTGTGTCCCCTTTTCCGAACGTCGTCACCGTTTTTTGTTTTTTTTTATGTGTAACATAAATTGACTTGCCTGTCTTCTCACTCTCTCTTCAATAAACGTATTCCTAAACTTGAAACGCCTCATTGCGGCGTAACACCACGTAATGCATTGTGGAAATGAGTGGAAAGCAAAATCCATACGCGCTCCGCTCTCCGGACACACAAGTTCCCACAATGCAACAGCGGTGTTCGGATTAATGGAAGTGATCTATTAACGTGCGCTTTTTTCCACTTCAACGTTTCAAATATAGTTTCAAATTAATAATGCTTTCTCGGGTTTGCGTCTATAGTTACCGGCTATAGACGCAAAACACTTTGCACACGCGGCAAATTACAGCCATCATTGCCGAGATATCGATCAACCGAAACGGGCGTTGACGAGCCTCCGCAACGACCCAGTGCTAAGGAGAAGGACACGGTAGAATCAAAAGTGGCAAATAACCTGGCCCGCTACGGTAATTATAAAGCGAAGTAAGCGGAAGAAGAAGACGAAACCAAAACTGAAGGTCGGTAATGGCGGCGCCCATGTACGGCTGCTGTTTCAAAGCGTCTATATAATAATAGTAATAATAATAATAAGAAGAAGAAGAATGTTTTTATTTTTATTTAGTGCCCACAAACAGCTGTAACGCCTTTTGTGTGGTGCACTGTCATTTCGTGCTTACAGCAACACTATTTAAAATTCAAACATGCACAAAATTACACAGACATTTGTAAGGACACAAATACAAGCTTGCAGAGCAAATACAACCTTACACTAACTCTTGGTTGGATAAAATACACTTTTGCAAGGTAGACTTGAAAGCAGCAAAATCAAAAAAAATATCTACGTCACAATCGCATAAAATATTAAAGGCAGACTGCATACGACATAATGGCGATGATTCACAACTTCTAGTAGGATAAAATGTTAAAAAATGGCGACTAGCTCTGGAGGGCACATGAAAGTCTATAGTCACAAGTAAATTTTCAGTTTTAACAGTACCATGCACAACATGCACAACTTTGAAGAAAATGAATGTCTCTAACAGCCCTCCTCGTTGATAGCCTTTCAAGGTTAACTAAAGAAAGCAACAAATCGTAACTAAAAAACAGTTTCCGACCAATGTATCGGTCATAAATAATTCGCATAAATTTCTTCTGCACACGCCCAATCATTTCGACTTGTGTTAAAGATAGTGAATACCAACTAATTGAACCAAATGGACCATTTGCAGAATTAGTGGTTCGAGAGTACATGGCTAGAAGACGAGAGTCTCCTGGCCGCAGGCACGTCCACTGCATCCCGTTGGCTTATTGGGTCGCAGTGACCTAGATAGAGCTCTTCCAAAACCACTTTTGTCCCCCTTGAGGATTACCTTTCACCCCGAGGTAATATAAAGGAGCCTTCGTCCCTCTCCGCTCGGCCAGCACGAAGAGAGAAAGGGCGACAAATCTACTTATTCTCGAACCCATATTTCTGCAAAACGTGGATTCAAGTCCGAGCGTACAGGGCAACAGAACAGACGCACTACAAATAGTGGTGAAGAAGAAAGGCATGGCGTGGCGGGCAGCTCGTCATTGCGCCTCGGCCAATGAGATTTCTGCACTAACCGATAAAAGCGACAAAGAACAAACTACGAAGCCGGAAGAGTGAACAAAATACACCATAAACCCTTAGTGTTTTGTTGTTTTTTTTTTTTTAATTTGCTTAGTGACTATACAGAGGAACCGAAAACAGTAGAAGGAAAAGCTAATCAGTCAGACAGCGGTTTTCACGGCGTCGATCCTGAATGAGGGCCGTCCCGGGCTGACAGCTGAAGAAGCGTGGGGAGCGTGGCTTCATTTGTTTACGCGTTTTGCTTCGTGATTGATTACTCGGCTCTCTGATCGGCCAATGTCTCAATTTCATGGGCTGCGGACTACCGATAAAAGGCTCGGTGACTAAAATACTGCATTATGCTCAACTCCGGCGTCACTACGCATTAATCCTGGTGTCTATCTTCCCCGTGCGGAATCAAACCGAGAGCTGGTAGGAACGGATGAACAAGACTCCCCGAAACTAAAGAGTGTTCTATACGTACCGATATATAAGCGCAAGCTGTTACAGCGGACCTCCCTTTTGGACGCAGATATCAAAAAGCCTTCTGTTCAGTATTTGGAACCTCCGAAGGAAAGGAAAAACAAACAATTGTTACTGCGAAGACCTGATGCCTCTCTCTCTCTCTCTCTCTGGCTCTTGGATGCCGCGAGTCCTCGTCTATATAAAGGATAGCTTTCTCTCTGCTCGAAATAGTCCCAAGGGGCGTCACGTATTAGCATCACACATGTCTCACCAAACACATGTCGTTCTTAGTATTGCACCTTTCATTTTCGCATTGCGCCGAAAGTCTGAATCAATTTTCGACTTGTCAGAAAAGTTCTCGCGCTCAAAGCACGCTGGGACAGACACTCGTGCTCAGCGTCTCGCTAGAAAGATATTAAATATTGTTTCATCTGCCAGTACTCTATTCAGCTCGCATCTTCCGTACAAGAGATGTGTCGAAAGTTGTAGATCATGACGTTGCCAGTCGTTCCACGTGTGACAAAATTTACGACGTGGAGGCCAGCCCGTATTAACACCATTTAATTTTTGACATCGTCGTTCTGAGAATTTTTACCGCAGATTCGTCGCTCGAAATATTTATCCCATAAAGGTAGGGTATTCTCATCGACATATATCATTCCGTTTCGACGCATGGACCGCCTGAAGGTCACACGAACATCTAGAAACCTCAAAATCACGAATTGGTTCAACATAGAATCTTTTTCTTCTTTTTTTTATGTATACCTGTTTGATTTGTAGCGGCATTCAACCTGTCGTAAGATTTCTGGTAGAATGTTGAACTCATACTAGGGATGTCCTACAAGGGTATGCATAACATACTGCGGAGGGTTTTTTTTTTATACAGGTTTTCACTGCGTGTCAAAAAAGATAAAAGCTCAGTGACAAGAGGAAAAAGTAAAGCGCCCCTATAGTACAAATTGAGCGCTGCATTGTACCCTGAACCGGTCATATCTATGACGGTCACTCTGATTGATTTCACATTCTTATCGGGGAATGCTGCATGTTCATTGACTGCGCAGTCAATATAAGATGATAGAACAGCAGATCACTGACTGTCCTTTTTTCTCTGTTGAAATCTGAGAACATATGTGGTATATGTGGAGTAGAATATCATGAACAGGGTAATGTCTTACGGCCTTTAAAACGAATCCCGTAGCAAAAGTACACAGGTAAAACGTACACTCAAACGAAAAACGGATGTATGGCTATTCAACAATGTGCTCACTGCTATTATATTTAGTTGAATAGGCATTTGACGCAGCGAGTAATCAATAACCAACCATTAAGTTACGCTTTGTGACTTCCATGCATTAACCATACGTTGAGTTCGGCTCTACTTGCAACATGAATCTGCATCCATAATATAATATGTACGTTTGATATGGCGGTTGTGTATTATGTTTTGCAGGCGTTTCCGCTTAAGCCTTACCAAGGACACGTCGGTATTCTCCGACAATTTTGTTCTGATGACCGACCAGGGCCCCGTACAAGCTGAACTGGACCACCTCTACTCAGGCTACCTTGTCGGTAATGTTGTCATTCATTATGCGCAGAACTTCCCACGTGTTGTCAATTTGCTGGCTCGTCTCATGCGAGCATCATAAAACGCTCAAACACATCCCTGATTCGAACCAACCAATCAACCTCTTAAAGTTGGCTACACCAGTGAATATAGTTTATCAGAAAATAGTTTATAAGAAACAAAAATAATTACCTATGGAATGGTAGTTTTGGTTCAGTTGCAATACATGCAGAAAGTGCATCTACCGATAAATAATTTTTTTCTTTCTTTTTTTATTTATTCTTTTATTTGTTTGTTCATTTGTTCAGTCATTCAATTTATGTATTCATTCGTTGGGTCATTCCTTCAATCATTCAATTCATCAATCAATCCATCAATTAATCAATCAATCAATCAATCAATAATTTAATTATTTTTTATTTATTACAGTACAGTATTTATTTAATGCTGTGTGAAGCGCTTGAACTGTTTTCTACACTGGTGCATCCTCCTATTTCCCTGCTCTTAATTGTGTACTAAACTAATATTTCCTCATCAGAACTTTCTTTTTTCAAGATGCAGTCAGCAAGCACGAGAAAGAGGCGAGCACTACACGCTAGCGGCATATTCAGAAAGCTCGAGCCATAAAACAATTCATATCATGCTCGCGGGCTGTGCTAATCATGTAGCAATTAAGGAAATGTGTCTTTTCAGTTACAAAGCTCAATTAATTTCTCGCCTCAAGAATGTAATTAACGCTTTGACGTCAGGCACGCGAAAGAGGCGTCCTCAAAGTATAGTCTGGGAGAGATTCGCACGCGCCTTTATAACTATGGCTACTGTTCCGCAATGTTGCTGTCAAGGTACACATGCACGCAAACATGGCTCTGACAAGGCATCTATGCATCCTAAAGTTATTCGAGTGTACCATTAACTAATATTTTATGCTGCGACTGGAGCCCCGCCAGGTGGCTTAGGCCGCTTTTTGCTCCACTCTCCCAGACTAAAATAAATATTTATCGATGTACGCATGGCGGTGTTTTTGCTTAAACAACGCGCATGGGCCCAAAACATCGAGAGTAACTCTTTGCGATGCACGATTCGGCTTTTCCGCGTCTTTCGAGAACCCGCCACTCGGGGCTTGTATCTCCCTCTTTTACTTGGCCACGTGCCAAGGCTTGACACCAAACTGAGAATACTTGACAAATAACAAACCGTTTGCAGCACATTTTTATTAATAAAAGTGTCATGTATCGTAACTTTTGGGACCACTGAAACACTTTAAAATGGTCGTTGATTATAAAACTCCTTGAGCGCATAATGGCAGGAAAGAAAACCATCAACGACGCGCAGCAACTCCAGGAGTCCTTCACGCCATAGCCCTCCGCGCTGGCTCTTTGGTGTACATTTGATTTTACTGGTTCTTTTTCTTTCACAAAAATTGTTACTCTGCAACAAAAACAAACTGGTGGGCAATTGTGTTACATGGGAAACGTTCAGGTATCGCTCCGGAACGACACCGAGCCTGGCGCCTACGGTCACGTCGCTCTTCATCAGATAACTTAACACGCGGCATAAAAACTTGATGGCAGTTCCAGGAATAAAGATACTGGCACCAGTCGGGTTGTAAAGCCTGGTGGTTTTCCAGAACCTCCCATACTCACCGGAATCAACCAATCAACGTTGATCACGTGACCTCTACACAAGGCAATCAGCGCCGAGCTTCGCGGTCGACTTTTTGGGCTTCACTAAATCTGGCTACCCCCCCCCCCCCCCCCCCCCCCCCTACAATACCATAACCGGACTGGATACACGCTCCCTGTCTTACGGCCAGTCCAGCGAAGCGTGGTAACACCTATGTTTCCGAAGCGGCACCCGATTGCAGGTGTGCCACATCGCGGCTGCAATCAAAAGTACGGGAGCGCGCGCTCGAGCGCTGATCAAAGCCGTGCACGCGTTCTCTCTTTCCCTCTTTGGAAATGCCACAGAAAGTTGTCCACGAGTATAAACTCTGGCCAAAACAAACTGGAGAAGCCGACAAAGAAGAAGCGAACGCGTAAATCGTTTGGAAACTATCGCGGAGCCTGCTATGCCCTATTCCTTACGTTGTGCTGGAGATGCGACATGCGCATAAGGTGCTGCTAGATTCTCGGTGACTGGCGGTGATCGTTAATTCTGAGTAGGAACTCTGAGAATCACTAGAAAAAGCATATTTAGAGCGCTGGTCGAGACTTGAATGCTGACTCTCCCCGAGGTACTGCCACGGCACAAAAATCGCAGGGTATGAGGATTCCCTTGTTGTTGTTGTTGTTTTCATTTGATTGCCATTAAAGCAATAATCTGCTAAATGCTTCACTACGCGAGTAAAGAACCTTATGCACACACTGTAAATGGGTACTTGTTGGTAACAAGTTTGTTTCTTAGCATCTTCTTACTTCACCAGGTGCTTGGGAATTCATCGTTGGGTAGCAGGTGGAAATGCACGCCAGAAGTCTTACCCCGATGTTGACGTGCAATTCGAGACACAACAATACACCATCGGGTCACGAGGAACGGACCCCTTTGAGCAGCAGGGTTAGCAGAATGAAATAGCTAGAATTTTTAAAGTCCCTTGATAAATTCACGCTTTCAAGTACCGCCAACCATTGTCGTGCAAACGTGCAAGACATGTGCCATGAGCGGGTGCTCCGCCGCCATTTGCTTCCAATGGCCGCTCGAGGCACGGGCCTCGTGCGCTGGCGCATCTGACGCTACCTGCAAGACAAACGCAAACACATCGAAGGGCTTTAAGAATAGTAGGGTGCTAGCGCGCCTATGTAGAAAGATGCACATGCTTTCTTTTATGACGGAAAAGGCCTTGTGAAAAAAAAGCGCGCATACCCAGTCCGGCCGTGACAAGACAAAATACAATTTACGGTAAAACTTGCGGTTGGTGTTCTGACATTGTATCGATGCACAGAAGAAGACAACAAGCGGGACAGGTGAACCTGCAGAGTGCGCCTTAGTTCGCGGCTCGTGGTCAGACTAAAGGCTGGTTCAAACATCTGCGAGGGTTGCATTCCCAAAAACCAAAACGACTAAAGCGACCGGAACACCAGAACAGCCATGACTCATCATTGCTTCGCGAAGCAATGATGAGTCATCATTGCTTCGCGATGCCATCACCGCTTGCCACGATGTGTATACGACGAACACTTGTCCCGGTGACTTTGTCGGTGCTGTTGCTTCGGTTGCTGCGAATCCAACGGACGCAAATATGTGAACCAGCCTTAAAACCCAACGTTCAAATTCAACCCAACGTTTATCGTGCCTGCCATTCGAGACCCGATAAAAACGTAACATATCTTGGAGAAAGCGCAGGGTGGAATACGAGTGTTATGTGCTGTACAGAAAGACATGGTTCAGTGGAAAAGTTCCAGCGTAAGTGGGAACTTAACCAAGAAAGCAATTACGTCCGGCGGTCATTACGTGCATGTCAGGTCTCTAAAAAGTCTGAACCTAAAATAACGTTATGTGTCCCTGGGCCAAAACGACAAAAACAGTGACGACGAGGTTTGTTTTGAAATGTAAACCAGTACTTCGCGCGAAAAAAAAAAAAACATATAGAATATTTTGCTGGTGTTAGAAGCCCTTTGAAGCTGGAGCACAAGCTCAAATGTTCCATTTTTGTGTAGACTATCGTTGACCAAGCGTATTCTATAGACCTTTTCCGCTTACTCTCGCCCCCGACAGCCAAGTAGGCATATCCGGTATGGGCGACGAAAAAATATTAAAACGTTTCAACCTGCAAGTAGTAAAAAAATAGAGGGGAGCCAAAACGAGAATAGGTGACGGTTACGCTTATCTCCTAAATGCGTTCTATTGGCGTGGCGACGGCAAAACAAGGCTTTCGCTCATACTGGAAGTGACGATATTTCAAGATGGCGGCGCCCTTGTGAAAAAGGTCTATACACCATTCCAACATTTACAAATCCACAGCCCACCGTGCGATGTCCTTAGCCAAACACGTGCATGTTCGTCACTTTGGAAAACGAGCAAAGCTCGCACCATACGCACGAACGATGAAAATGGTTCCGGCCAAACCCTAAACTAGCAGTGTAATAAAGGCCGCAAGCGCGAGTTAGCTCACGCTCTTAGCCTTGATATGAGCCTTCTAGCGCGAGAACGCTTGTTCCGCAAAACGTAACATATCTCTGTATAAGCTTATTAGCGGCGAGATGTTTCGGTGGCGCCCTCATTCGGTTACCTTTCGTGACGTCATCAGCTTGTGAACAACAAGTCTGATGGTGTTTGTAATGAGCATTCTGGAAGCCTGAAATCATAGCGGTCTCAAAGCAACACTACCAACACCGTCAAAATTGAAGTTCTTCCATCACTCTAATTTCCGCCGATGAGACATCCTTTGCTGACGTCATAGTCAGCATTCGGCCAATTGTGGTGGGCCGACCACAGCGACGCTTTCGATCGCTCACGTCGCCAATAGACGATTGCAAGCAGGGTCAGAGCCTTATATAGAGAGAGTTTGGTCAATGGGAGGACATGGCAGAGCCAGGGCGTGCACAAGACGCAGATAGAAGGCTTGACGTGCTCTTTTGGCCATCCAGAAGCCGAAAATAATCCCCTAGCGGTGGTAGCGAAAAACACTTTTAATAAGTGAGTAAGAGTCAAATGGAGTAACTCTTCAGGGTTGAAAATATGCTGCCCGTAGTGTTTGGATTATAATCATGCAAGAAGATGTATGACTCGAATGTGCCGCTCAAACTCTGGTTTGCTCGGTCGGAGTCTCACCGCTCAGACGGCATTTTCCCTGTCCTCAGAACCTGCATGGTGTATGGGTCATGTGGATTGGTCTCCTACATTTTGATCTTGCATGAGTGCGATCAACAAATCACGTGCACCATGTTTTCAGTAACCGAGAGTTACTCCGACGCACTTATTAATTTTGTCTCTAGCGACCATCGCCAGTGTACTATTCGCGGCTTCTGGCGGGCCACATTCTAATCTGTGAAGACGCCCTGGAACACACCCAGCCCGCTCTCGG
Source organism: Ixodes persulcatus (assembly GCA_013358835.2). Lineage (NCBI taxonomy): Eukaryota > Metazoa > Arthropoda > Arachnida > Ixodida > Ixodidae > Ixodes > Ixodes persulcatus. The sequence goes on along the minus strand of JABSTQ010009316.1, from coordinate 63,748 downwards.
CCAATGGCGCCTCCTTATTTGCCTCCTATACTTCCCAATGAATGACCAAACTTTCTATATATGCGGCTCTGAGCAGGGCATCTGACGGCCGCCATGCCTCTGCGCGTGCGGGCATTGAGAGAGTGCAAGCTTGCCAAAGTTATTAGCTTATTAGGTTCACGCTCACGCAGCACATGCTTGCACGCATAAGGCACCAGTCGGGCGCCGTGCTTGCAATTGTCTATTCGCCTCGAGATTCGATCAACACGGCTCATGTGGTGAAAAGCAGAACTAGACTTTGTTTTACACTTACTTGGAGCAAGACGAATGTTACGCACGCGAGACCGAAGCCATGGGAGGCGCCAATGCAGCGCTCGCTCACTGAAATCAACTGCTAAGTGCTCTTGCTTTGTCCCCTTGCCCGTGCTCTGTGCCGTTAGTGTGTATGCTTTGTCTCCAACCGCATTGTGGACAGATGGAATCAACATTTGCCTCATATAGAACCATGGATGAACAAAAGCACGCTTTCACACAATTCAATCTGGGTCTCAAGACCAATATGTGAACGGAGTATTCGCGACTCCAACAAAACGGGCGGCACCTATAGCGGAAAAAAATCTGAACTGTCCGGAACAGGTTCTTTCGGGATTTCTGCTCGTCTCTTGTGGCTTCCGTCATTACTGTTGTATGGCGGTTGGCAGGGTGGCCACAGAACTAAACCGGGGGAAATTGGCGTTAATTGTGTCTACAGCAACAAAAATGACTGGAACGACATGGCCGCAGAGAAACGATGACTTATAAATTACAATGGCCTACAAAATTAAGTGCGCCTTGCGTTGCTTTTCGCGTTCTGAAGTACGAACTTGTCCCGGTTACTCTGTATAGGTACTGTAGTAGCAGCCGATTGCCGAGGTCGCTCTGAATGCAATCCGCACAACCGCATGAGCCAGACATTGCGCGTTTATTTACGTTTTTCAGCGCAGTAGACAAAGCGTAAGCGGTCCTCCCATCGCTCCCTCCGATGTACAGGGCGTCTCAAATAGCAACCAGCCACTTTAAATCGACCGCAAAATCCGGTTTTTCAGCCTATCGCGCTACGATTTTGTGCAGCGTGGTGCATGTTTTCTTTGAAATTTGCAAAAAGCGAACTTACCTGAGAAAAAAGTAAAAAATGAAAAAGGCTTAACTCCTATGGAAACGCAGCGTAGCCACCGGTCTTCAAACAATAGGGCGCCGTTTGGAACGGGAGACAAGAGATGGCGCAAGCGGTCGAGACGCCAACTGCCGCAACGAACGAGCAATCGGCGCCGAGAGCCGGCGTCAAATAGCAGACGAAATTCTCTACTTAAAAGCGGTGCGAGCTTTTTTAATGTCACTTGAAAATGCATGATTTTACCTTCCTTCATCATAAAACCCGTTGAATGGACATATAATCGATTAAAAAAATGGCTTGTTGGATTATCTTGACTGTATTTTTGTGTTTTTTTGTGTGTGTTTTTTTTTTCGTACTTATGTCGTCTGCTTTGCAGTTCACGATAAAGCGTATGCTGCGATTGCCTCTTCCCGATTTCTCGCCGCCTGCGGAACGCGCGCCGCTTTTGAGTCGAAGAGATCGTCTGCTAAAGACGCCGGCTTTCGGCGCCGTATGCTCGTTCGTAAAACATAAAATAGCGCAAAAAAGACAAGGAGTATACAGGACAGGCGCTAGTCCTGTCCTGTATACTTCTTGTCCTTGTCGTTTTTGCGCTATTTTATATGTTTTACTAAGATGAACCAACTAGCCCAACAGCGTACCCTACTAAAGCATGCTTGTTCGTTGGCGGCAGTTGGCGTCTCGACCGCTTGCGCCATCTCTTGTCTCCCGTTCGAAACGGCGCCCTATTGTTTGAAGACCGGTGGCTTCTCTGCGTTTCCATAGGAGTTAAGCATTTTTCTTTTTTTACTTTTTCCTCGGGATTGCCCGCTCTTGGCAACTTTTATTTTAAAAAATGCACCAGCAGTGGGCAACGCTAGACAAAATCGTAGCGCGATAGGTTAACAAACCGACTTTTGCGGTCGATTTAAAGAGCCTGGCCGCTATTTGAGACACCCTGTAGTATAAAACCCTGGAAGCTCGCTTTTGCCAGCACATCGCCGCAGGTATTGAACGTAGTGAATGAATATAGGGAAAAGTTAAAACCCGTTTTGAAGCTAATGTTTTCCTGCTAAACCAGAGCGTTGTGCGTTAGGCTGGCACATTACTCGGCACTACCTGTTTACAACCGCCATATTTGTCGAGAGTGGCGACTTCTATTTGTGACGTGCGCGGCTAAAAGTTGCTGTGATCGGCATTCGTGATAGGCCAAGGGCTCACTATGACGGCTTTATTCGAATTAATTTGCTTTGAACGACAAAAATAAGAACAATGTCGTAATGTCAACTTTGGCGATGTTGGTTTAAGAATGTGATGACTCCAAGCTTCCATCGTGCTTTTTACACACACCATCGAACGTGTAGCTCGTAGCTGATGATAAGTAGCCAAGATTACGACTCGCGACGTCACGGCGAGGAAGCCCTAATTGTGACGTCACGTGCAAAAACCATAAGAGGGCGCCACCGAAATATCTCGGCGCTTATAGGGCGCTGGAGTCGCGAATAGTCGATACGTCAATAAACGTTATTACGAATTGGCCGAGCGATTCAGTCATGAGAAAGGTCAGAGTTGAGGCGAGTAACTTGAGAATCAAATCAGGACGTAAAAATAAGCGAAGCGGGTCCAAACTTGCAGGCGTGAAAAACAGCCTTGTAGTGGGATCCATCATGGGTGGCCTGTTCAGCGGACGAATAGTCACTCCGGACAACGAGTACTACGTGGAGCGCGCTAGCAGGTACTTCGGGAACGCCAGCGCCTTCCACTCCATCTTCTACGCGGCCGAGGACGTGGCGTTCTCCGGGACTGCTTGCGGCCTCCACGGCGCCGCCAAGGCCTGGGCGGATGACATCCGATACCGATACGCAAGCTATCGGCAGCAGGTTCCTCTTTTTTCTAGAAATCTTAGCCCATACGGTGCAGAAAATCAAACGACAGATAACGTGAAATTTAATTTGAAGAGCGAAAACTTCCTACGTGAAATAATCTAACGGATATATCATCTGGCGTTTTGTAACACAGTGATAACACTTGGGGCACTTGATATCTATTCGGTTCGATATTCCTGTATTACCCGAACTTTTCCCAGCAGCTAATTTGATAGCTCTGTGACTAACTACTTCTAACAATATTTTGATAGACAGAAGTCTTTAGCTTTGTAAAAAACATTCGGCACGTCAATTTTGGACGAAAAGTAAAAATCGTTTGCTCACATTTATGACAAAACAATCTGCTAAGCCTTAAAGGTGCCCTGGTGAGCTTTCTGAGATTGCAGTATAGCGATAACTCACTCTGCGGGCTCTAAGCATCCTGGAAATCTATAAATCATAATGATGCGCGGCCGATTCCCCTCTTAAAAAACCAATCAAAGATCGAACACACCGAGGTCATCCGGCGATGGGAGGAGCACTGTTCAGGCAGCCAGGACGACGTGTGACCAATGAAAACGCGACGTTTTCTTGAGATTGCAAACGCTGTTATTACGAAAATGGGTATGCTTTTGAAGATGATAAAAGCAAATGCGAGTAGTCGAGAAACGTTTTTCGCGCAGAGGGAACATATTACTACTATACTTTGTTTCAGCTTAGGTGCGAGCGCGGCCGATGTTATGAGCCGAAGTGCCAATCAAACAGCGAAAGAGGCACAACATCATGGCGTGCCCTCTGTAGTTGATAGGACTAGCCACTATTCGCCGTCTCTTTGTGCGTGCTCCTCCACCGGCTAGTCCTATCAGGCGCAGAGAGCACGCCATGACGTTACGCTTTTTGCGCTGTTTGACTGGCCCTTCGGCTCATAACATCGTCCGCGCTCGGACCTAAGGTGAAACAAAGTATAATATCGTCTCAAAGACAACGCACTGATTTTTTTTTTTATTACTATTATTTGTTTTTGCGGGATTGATGTCTCCGGTCGTCAGCTCTCGAGTGTGCTCTCTCGCTGGGTTGAATCGGAGTTCGGGCTGTATGGGCAAAGAGCAGCGCACATTCGAGATATCACTCCGCGGTTCCACCGGTCGGAGGCGGAGGATCCTTCGCATGCTATCGACTGACAGTGGTCCTGATTTCGGAAAATGCTTCTCCCATCGCCGGAGATGACCTCGGTGTGTTGTGATCTTTGACTGTTTTTTTTAATAGGGAAATCAGCCGCGTATCATCATAATTAAGGGATTTCTAGGTTACTTAGAGCCAGCAGAGTGAGTGATCGTCCCATTTAGGCGATCTCAGAAATCTCCTCAAGGCACCTTTAAGAATGAACCTCTAACCCTTTTAACGTCACTTTGTTGTCAAGAAATAATACAAGACTCAGTTAAAAACGGGAGAACTTTTCTAATCCGGCCTACCGGCGCGAGTGCCAAGTGTGTCGGAGAAAAAAACGAAAACAAAAAATATGCGAAAAGGGTGAAGCAAAAAAAAAAAAAGCTCGCTTTCAGGATAAATGGGTATACCTACCTAAACCCAGTATGCCCACTCTTCTAGCTGGGCTTTTGTCTTGACGGAAACGCTCTCACGATATCAATATCATGCAACAGCACCGCAAGCGTCCAAACAATCGCGAGTGGTTTTAAGCGTTGTGTCAGTCGGTTCGAAAATCTCTCCGGATATTTGCTGCCAATGTTTCTCGCGAAATCTATATAGGCTTTGTCTCTGGTATGATGTGAACTCACAAATAGTACACCAACGCACGAGATGTGGGCTCTATGCGAGCCTCGGGAACATAACTTCCCGCCTTGAAAAATTGTTTTGCTCTTTGGATGGTGTTCAAGCTGAAGTTTAAACGATAAGCTGCGCCTCACTATAGTATATATAGTCACTGACAAGGTGACAAGGGCAGGGAATAACTTCCGTTGTCCCGCTTTTGGTGCGAGCTTCCTACGTGGAGAGCAAGTCGTCTGCTTTTTGCGCATGGGTTCCGGTGTCGTCAGAACGACGCCAAGTTCTGATTGACTTTGATTGGACGGATAGTGGGTAGGCCTCAATGCTAGATGCCTTAAGGTCTACCCACTAGCTTTTCCAATCAGCCAATAAGAGCTCGGCGTTCAGACATCATTGGAACCCCTGTGCAAGAAGCAGACGAACTTGCACTCCGCATAGCTTCCGCAACGCTTTGGCGTCTCGTGCACCTCAGACACGCGCGCATGGCGTTAAAATATCAAAGTATAAGCTCACTCCGTTCGAGAAAGAGAAAAGGACCTGTTTCGGGCAATCTACAGCGCTGTTTCCCGGGCGACCCAGACGGTGCTCGTTGACTTGGAGACGCTGCCGACGGCGAACAGGGCGAACCGATTCGGGTTTCGATAGCAGACGACCAAGCGAAAGTTTTTCGATGCATACGCCATCTGTCGGCAGCATCTTCAAGTCAACGAACACCGTCTGCGCCGCCCGGAGAATGGCGCCGTAGAGTGCCCGAAGCAGGTTCTCCTTTTTTTCTTTCTTGAACGAGGTAAGTTTATTCGTTGTTGTTGTTGTTGTTGTTGTCGTTGTCGTTGTCGTTGTCGTTGTCGTTGTCGTTGTCGTTGTCGTTGTAGTTGTTGTTGTTGTCGTTGTCGTTGTCGTTGTCGTTGTCGTTGTCGTTGTTGTTGTTTTTGTTGTTATCGTTGTTTACTTTATGCGCGCACCACCTAGCCGCTCTATGTAGAACATAGCGCGATACGTTGAGGAACCGATTTTCGCGGACTGAGCAAAGTGGGATCAAAGCGCTGCGTACGTGCTGTATTATAATAGTTACACAATATCCGTATGCGCAAAATACATAGTGTGTATATAGCACTTAAATAAATCGCATTATTTGCCTGCATTTCACTGAACTGATCTACGCGTTTAATTTCAGCAACAACGTGCCAAGCGCTCGGTTCTGGAGCCCGTAGATACTTGGGAAGGAGTGGACTCATCGAAAGCCAATGGATCCAGCAAGCTTCATCGGGATCGGGAACCAACAAACATGGAGGGTCGCAAGAAGTCGGCCCATATTCCCGACGCCAACTTGAAGCGCGTGTGCAACTTGGAGATCATCATCGACCAGACCCTGTACGAAGCGAAGCTAAATGAGTACTTCGTAGACGTCAAGGTGAAGCAGGCCCTCATGGAACTGGTGCACAGTCACGTCTCTTCTGCTCGAGAGATCTTCAAGCACGTCAACTTCAATGGCATCACGGACATCTCTTTCGAGGTGCAACGTACCCGTGTAAGAGAGTGTTGATTAGATAAGCCACCTAACCGACCCTTCCGAAAATTGCGCGCCCTCTATACTGTCGCACCATGAGCCAACCAGCGCTTCGGAGGTAGACACGGGACTAATACACTATCTTACTATTTGCGTGCAGTACCTTCAAAACCACGAGCGGAAAAGAGTGGAAAGCCACTCTTGTACAATTTTTTATGTGACGGGCAAATCTTCTAGAAGCAAAAAAGTGACATCTGCATAGGACGCACAGAAGGTCTGAGTAAGAGGGGAGTTATATCTTCCCATGAAGGTAGGAGCGACATGACGCCACCGGGTGTGAAGCCAGAAGTGTGAAGGGACGCGTCCCTGTGGTATTATAAGACCGCGCGCGGGCCGAGTAGTCTACGGGGTGTAGCCAGACGAGGTGCCGTGACCTAAAGGTCGGTTCGCCGGGACATCGCTGGATCTGTGAGCCCCGACTCACCGCGGGTTGCCGTGCGGGTTCTAGGAAACGGCCGCGGCCGGTTATCTGGGAGCGGCGATCCCGCCGAATACATCAGCTCCCGCAGGACGAAGCCAACAGACACGTTCGTTCTGGTCGTGATCTGGGCGGGTCCTCCTGCGATCGGCCGGATCGCTCTCCTTTTACTTGATTTCTTAACAATGTCAACTGTTAACCAATCAGTCATCTCGCATGATCTGATTTCCCGTATCTTCCTCTTTTACACATCACTACATTTCCCCCAACAATGACCAAAACCACAGCTGTTTTGGTCATCGTTGGGGGCGTGTCCCTTCCCACTTCTGGCTTCACCTCTGGCGGCGTCAAGTCGCTTCCAGAAGTTTCCTACCTTTATGCATCTTCCCCTCCTCTCCAACTGTTCGGGCTACGCTCTCGCCCCTGTACCCTCGGTGAGTACTTTCGCGTGCTTAGCCTTCAGTCACTCTGATTGGTTCGAGGAAGCCTTAGCGTCTGCTCTTTGCCAAAGTAGGGTGAAACAGAGTATAGTAGCTACTCAGCCAATTATCTGAGTCTGGCGTTGTTTGAGCACGTACTCTGAGCATGCTGTGTGAGCGTTCGGCGAGCCCTCGGATCCAGTCACACCCCTTGCGTTCAAGCAAGGACAACTATCAAAGTTGTTATATGGACTTACAAAAAAAAAAAAATCCATTCACCGGGTGTTTGCGCATACGATCTTAGTAAGAATTGACCACTGCGTTCGTTGTTACAGTGCAGTGTACAGTGCGTTCGTTGTTACAGGCACAAACGGAAGTGATTGTCATTTTATTTATTTCGCTTTATTTCTCTTTATGTTACCTGACAAGCGCTCCAATGAGGGCATAGATAAAGGAAATAAGATACAACAGTCATACAGCAGTGCAACAAAGAAAAACTAACCGAATTATGAAAAACAAATATGCATACTCAATAATAGCCATACATTGACGGTCACAATTCTGATTGTATTCTCTTCATCTCTGTATTTACATTGGGATTTTTATTGCTTCTTAGTTTTAATGGAAAACATATCCTTCTATTCATCGGCGTATTTGCCAGACGTAAAACGTATCACGAATGTCCAGACTTGTTTTTATTTCTAAGATAAAATATTTTAATGTTCCTCATGCTGAACCGTGCACTTGGAAAAAATTGACACGAAGCATGGTAATGTTTAATTGATATACTTCTTCCTTAAAAGCACAAGTACAAAATCCTTGTTTATCCAGGATGAAACTTTCTCGTCGCTTTCGTTTTCTGTTTCCCTCTCGCACATGTTTCTCTTAAAAATAATAATAATAATAATAATAATAATAATAATAATAATAATAATAAATTTGAGACTTCTTCAGTCAAGGGTTTCTCACCTTAGTGCCGCGAGTCCCGCAACCAATCTCTGTAGAAAAAAAAATAGAAGCTTTCCTTCCTTCTGGCTCAGCTTCCTTCAGTCTTTAAAAGCCGGCAGTATTAATTCGCCAAGGGCCAGTATTAAAATACGAATAGGTCTATTCATAGTTTGCACCTATACGGCACATGATGACGTGGCACACCGGCCACCACCATGCTGGTGGTTGAGTTAAGCTCCATTCGCAGCGAGTGCCATGGTAAACTGTGCCGATTTCGGCAGTAGCAAGATCCCTGCGATCGTTTCATCGGCATGCCCGCAACAAAGTAGCCGTCAAGTTAGAGAAGGCATACGGGTGGCAGAGAACGGATGGCCGCCGCACATTAGCGAGTGTTAGAATATTCGGTCCAATTAAATAGTCATTTCTAGTGCGATTGCGTTTAACCGTTTTTTTTTTCAAATACAAATTTAAAAGGTCACACTGGTTGCGTAACAGAATACATGAGAATGGGCCGTCAGCAAAGCGGTGCTTCGGGCTCGCGGTCTCGGAAAGGAATGCCCGTCGGCAGCCCGCTCCGCTTGTTTCCGGGAAGGAGAGGCCGTGGCTCTTGGAAGCCCGCTCCGCTTGTTTCCGGGAAGAAGAAGCCGTGGCTCTTGGGCTCGAGGCTCGTGTTACTTGACGGAGGGGCCCGGAGTTGGGGGCTCGGGGGGCCTGTCTGGGGACCGCCAACCAGCTTCCGCCTGGCCCGTGTCTTGCGGCGAAGTTGTGGCCGCTAACATTCGGCCATCCTGTGGCCGATCGTTCCGATCGGAGCCGTCGCTGTCACTGTCAGATTCTTTCATAAAAAAATAAGGCTTCATCTTGTCAACTGGCGCCGTGCTCGTATAGTGCTTCTGAGCTCGTGGGTGCCCGGGAAGATCTCCAATAAGGTAGATTTCATGAGGCAGCACTTTAGTCACAACATACGGGCGCTTATACTTATACCCGCAGACGCAGGCTCCCTTTCCACGAGAACCATATCTCCCGGCTCATAGGTGGGCGCCAGTCGACGTTTCTTGTTATAACGTTGTTGCTGCCACTTTTGATCCACACAAATAGCTTGTACGGCTCTCTTACGGCGCTCTTGTACTCCTTGAGAAGCTGTCACTTCGTGTGATCGAAGCTCATCTACCAGAGGGTCACCGTTGATATCTCGGGACTCGAAGGCAAATAGCAGGTAAAATGGTGTGGTCTGAGTTGCGTTTTGGTAGGTAGTATTCAAACCCCACTGCACCTTCTCCGGAACATCATCCCAGTCTCGCTGCGACGGGTCCCTGCAGAGACTTGCCAACGCTGGCGTAATTGCCGGGTTGTAGCGCTCAACCTGACCGTTGGCTCTCGGCGTCGCAGTCCAGTTGAGGACGTGCACCACGTTGAATGAAGCGCAGCACCTCCTGAACGTAGCGCTTGTGTAGGCAACTCCACGGTTCGTTATTACGCGAGCTGGTGGGCCCAACAGTCCAATAATGTCCCTCAGGAATCGGACCGCGCCCAGTGCACCCGTGCCTCCTACCGCTCTGAGCATCATGAACTTTGTGAACGCGTCGAAAGCAACAATTATGTAGCAGTTTTCACGCTTGCTTCTCGTGAACGGTCCCAAGTGGTCGAGATGAACCGTGTGGAATAAGAGTTCCTTCTTCACGATTGAATGGAGCAGTGGTTCTCAACCATTGCTGTTTCGCAGACCCTTTGTGGATCGGCGGGGATGATGGACGACCTCGTTCGTAGTGAGGGGAAGGGAAAGGTATAGGTTAATTATGGTAATGATTTGATAAATTGATATAACTAAGGGCTGTATGAAGTAGACTTTTCTCATTGACATACGCACGAGAAAACGCACCCGAAAATCGGAACGTTTTTCTTAAAGGACACATGCAAAGAAAAAAAACATTTTTTTTAAACAGCTTAGATGGAAAAAGGATATTATAAAACGATTTTACAACAAAGAAAAAACATTTTTAGAGCTATATTTACGGCGCTATCGAATTTGTAGTTGGCGCCCGCTTGCGCCGCGGAAAAGTGGCCCTTATTTATCACGTGACGGGCCCATATTTGTCACGTGGTGCTCGCGCTCTTTCGGAAGCTTCCTATGGCCTCTAAAAGTAACTTATTCATCTTTGTTTCAAGTATAACAAAAAACTAAGATGAATAAGTAACTTTTAGAGCCCAAAGGAAACTTCTGAAAAAGCGCATGCAGACGTGATCGACCTGTGCGCCGGTCAGATGACGGCGGCGGCGCCCCGAACCAGACGAACTTCTGCGGCGGCGGCGACGGCGGCGTGGAGAAACGCGTTGAAGCGGCGTTCGCACAACGCTCAGCGTGCGGCGGCGGCGTCGCTTTACGGCTCGGCGACGCAGGGCGGCGGCGCGCGGGCCTACCACGTGACCAGCGGCGGCTCCAGCGGGCGCCAACTACAAATTCGTATAGCGCCGTAAATATAGCTCTAAAAATTTTTTTTCTTCGTTGTAAAATCGTTTTATAATATCCTTTTTCCATCTAAGCTGTTTAAAAAAAATGTTTTTTTTCTTTGCATGTGTAAAAAAGACAACTTTTATTGCCGGGCTTGACTGACGAGGCAGGGCTTCGCGGACCCCTAGAATGCCTTCGCGGACCCCCATTTGAGAAGCACTGAAATGGAGCATTCCCGTTTTTTTTTTTTCCCGTTTGTGTTTTATGGTAGAGGAACTGCATGCACGGCGCGATATACCGGCGGACATAGCGGTTTATGCCCCCGAACCAGTACTTCTCTTGAAGTTTCTTCAACGTTTTATCGACGGCGAAATGCCCAATGTAGTCGTGACATCGCCGGACAACTTGCCATCTCAGTGGCCTCGGCACTACCCAGAGCATTTTTGCCATGTTGCCCCAACTCCAACCTTTCGGAATATTACTCCGTCCTTGAGCTCTTAATCGTCGAGGTCCTGCGGTGGTTCTGGTGTCGTGTCATCTCCATTCAGGAAGTCTCGTATGGCTCTAACTTGCGGGTCGAGAGCCTGTGCCGTCACGATCCAGGTGCTGCTGCTCTCCGCTGTCGTGGCCAAGATTTTCAAGCCGTCGCAGGCTTCCGTCTCTTCCGCTCCTCGACATGGCAATCTGCTGAGTGCGTCGGCGTGTGGCACTGAGGTACCACTTCTATGCCCTATGCTGAACCTGAACTCCTGTAACTTCAGCCACCATCGGCCTACTCATGGTGTCAAGTTCCGCTTGCTGGGTGTTCTATGTAGTCCGTTGCAGTCAGTAACAACTAAACAGTCAATGCCTAGCAGATGCGGTCGTAGACACTCCAAAGTCCAGACTACAGCGATGGTCTCGAGCTCGTAGGAGTGATGCACCTGCTCGGCCCTCGAGGTTTGTCTGCTGATATAAATGACGGGGTGCAGTCGTCCGTCTATCTGCTCTTGCATCAGGAGTCTGCCAAGACCCGACTGACTTGCATCGGTGTGAACCTCGGTTCGAGCGCTGTGGTCATAAAGTGCGAGTACCGGACGTTCAACAAGCCTTCGATTAAGCTGACAAAAAGCCTCCTCTTTCTCTTTGCATCACGACTATGTGTAGTTCTTACCAAGTAGTCTTGTCAGCAGTCGTGCAGTATGCGCGAAGTGTTAAATCAATCGTCTGAAGTAGCTCGTCAGTCCAACGAACTGCCTAACCTCATGCACGTTTTTTGGTTGTGAGAAGTCCGCCACGCATTTCACCTTGAGCTCACTGGGTTTCATTCCCGATGGCTCAATATCCAACCCGAGGTAGGTTATGCTTGACGCCAGGAATTTTCACTTGGTCAATCGGAGTGTGCGGTTTGCGTATCGGAGCACGCGGAGAACCTCTTCCAGATGCTTTAAACCTTCGTCAAAATCTTTGGACGGAGTCAACACGTCGTCCATATAGGCCAACGCCACTCCGTAACGCAGAGGACCCAGCACGACGTTAATCATTCTCTGGAACACGGCGGCTGCGTTTGTAAGTCGAAATGGCATGCGCAATAATTCGTAATGCCCATCCAGTGTGACGAAGGCAGTCTTCACACATGGAACGTCCGCAACAGGTACTTGATAGTATCCCAACGCTAGGTCGAGCGTTGTGAATTAGCTTTTTCTCAGCAGTCTGTCTAGCTGATCGTCAATCAACGGCAATGGATAACAGTCCCTCTTGGTAACTCGGTTGAGCACTCTGTAGTCGATACAGAGTCGCTCTTCGCCACTTCTCTTTTTTACGACAAGTAGTGGGCTTGCATGTGGTGATGAAGAGTTCTGAACGATTCCCGCAGATTTCAGTTCGTCAATAGCTTGAATTACCCGGTGACGCTGATCGTACGGAAGTCGATACGGACGAAGCGATACAGGTCCCGCATCTTTGACAGTGTTGTTGGTTAGCTCTGCCTTACTGGTCTCGCCAAGCTAGAAAATGTATTTCGCGAAGCAATCTCGATAGTTGTTGAGTAAATCCAGCAACTCTTCAGTCTCGTCGGATGTCATTCGCTCGCCAATCTACAGTTCCGCCAAAGTGATCGGTTGGAGGGTCTTACTTCGTGTGCAGAAATTTCCCAGGTCGCTGTCTGGCTCAGTCGATGCACACACGTTTCCCCGCGCAACGATATCACCTTGGGCAATGCAAGGTTCATTCGTCGAAACGTTCATGACGGGGATCACTCCATCCCCCTCCTCGCTGACTCCCACGACGCATGCTGGAATACAGTGTTCTCTTTCCTCTTGCATTCGCATCTGTGGCTAGATGTAGATGTCCACTCCACCTCTGTCGCGAGGAGTCACTGCCACAAATCCAATGTAGTTGGGTGGAGTCACGGTGGCTTCTGCAGCCCACAACACTGGTCGCTGTTTGGGTAGCTCAGGTATCCGCAGGTCGCAGAGCTGACTGTCGCCTGCTGATCGTGGGTCTTGCTCGTAGAAGAGTCGGAGGCAATTCCCACGTCGCACGATTGTCACATCAGGCTGCTCAGTGAAGGGCTGACCAATTAGGAGAGGAACTCCTTGCGCCTCGTCGGGTACAATACAAACAGTAACCTCGGCAGTCGCCTAGTCCACCTGCAATGTAGCGCAGACCTTCCAGAGAACTTGGATGGTACGGGCTGCATATCCGCTGATGGAGAAAGCCTTTTGGAATTCCTGGCGTTCAAGCGCGAGGCTCTCGGCGTCGGACTGCCCCAACGTGACGCACTGGCTGCCCATGTCAATGTACGCCTTAACGCTCCTCCCATTTATCTCTGCGTCAAGAAAATACTTTGCATTCGGCGAGCCGCCTTTGCTTGTGCAGAGCACCTCTTGGCTTTTCGAGGTGCCACCAACTGAAGTTGATCTCGATGGGCAGTCTTTGGACCCATGTCACATTGTTTTTCACAGGTCGCAACGGAGACGTCGTTGCGGCCTCGGGCGATTAATGGAGAAATGTCCAAGCTCCGAGGAATTGTAGCAGCGAGGACCCTTTTTCTCTTCGCTGGGTTTGTTCGTTCGAAACTCAGGAGAATCGGGGACGGCATGTCCCGAAGCCTCGCGGCCCAACTTGCCCGAAGCGCTCTTCGCTCCCGACAATCTTTTCGTGTTGAGGAGGTGCTCCTCCATTCGCTTCATGCAGACAAGAAGACTCTCCGGTGTTTCAGATGTCTGGGTGCTGAGTGCCCGTACCGCTTCCTCGTCGTTCAGGCCCGTTATCAGCTAGTCGACGCAGACGGAGTCGGGGAGTCCGCACAGTTGGGCCTTCGCAAGCTTGCTGTAACATTAGGCGTCCAGCTGTTCGCCGCCGTGCCTCTGCCTGGCCTCCACGTCACGGTGGAGCTGCTGGTGACCCACCGTTGACGGGAACGCTCTCTTCAGCTCCTCCTTCCACTCGGCCCAAGCCCGTCTCGTTATTGACAAGGCATCGTAGCAAACCTTGGCCACGCCCTTAAGTTTCACCAAGGCGAAACAAGAGGTCTGCTGGTCTGTCCAGCCGTATGCCGCTGCCAGGTCGTCGACCTTGTTGACCCATGCTTGTGCCGAAGAGATCGTCTTCGTGGCTGGGTCAAAGGCTGGCACCAGCCTCCCGCTGACCGACGCCAGATGGCTCGTCGTGGTGTCACGCTGGGTCGCCATACCCGCGATGCCGCTAATAGCCTCCCGGACTGCAACTTGCACGGCGACTTCCATGATAGCCCGGAAGTCCGTTGCCGTCGCCGAAGGACCGAGAGGAGACACACCATTGGTTTCCGGTGTTCCTGATGTGCCGGCAACTTCAGTCGATGTCGGAAGATCGTTCGGACTCGGAGGGCGTGGCGCATTCGGAGCGTCACTCTGGCCGTGAACTTCACCGGGGGTGTTGACGTCCTTCCTTGAAGTGCTTGCCACGTTGTGAGCATGCTGTTTAGCCCTTTTGTCGTCTTTCTTCTTCATCGTGATAAGTTGAATCCGGTCTTGATTCGCTAAATTTAGCGGGAAAATTTTTCCGCTAAATTTAGCGCAAAATTTTCCCGTTAAATTTAAGAAAAAAATTTTCCGCCAAATTTAGCGGGAAACTTTTACTCACGTGACGCCACACTACCCGGGAAACTTTTCCCACTAAATTTAGTGGGAAACCTTTTCCGCTAAATTTAGCAGAAAATTTTACCCTGGTGACGTCACACGTGGCGTTTATGACATTACATGAATGAATGTGACGTCACGTGAAATTTAACGGAAACATTTTCCCGCTAAATTTTCCGATTTTTTTGTTTTGATAAGTTTTGAAGAATTTTTTTTTTCAAGAAAGAATGTTGATAAGTTTCCCGCTAAATTTGGCGGGAATATTTCCCCGCTAAATTTAGCGGGAAGTTTTCTTGCTAAATTTAGTGAAAAACTTTCTCGACAAATTTAGCATATAATGTTTACCCTTGTGATGTCACGTGACGCCACACGTGACGCCACTGAACCCGGGAAAATTTTCCCGCTGAATTTAGCGGGAAATGTTCCACTAAATTTAGCGAGAAACTTTTATCCTCGTGACGTCACTCGTGACGTCACGGGAAATTTAGCGGAAAAATTTCCCCGCTAAATTTAGCGGGAAAATGTTGGTAAATTTCCTGCTAAATTTGGCGCGAATATTTCCCTACTAAATTTAGCGGGAGATTTAGCGAAAATTTCCCGCTAAATGGGAGGAGAGCAGGAGAGGAGGAGGGGAGGGCACGGAGGGGAGGAGGGGCATACCCTCCCCTCCGTACCCTCCCCTCCTCAAGAGATGCGCTCTAATTCGGCATTACAGAGAACTGTAAACATCTTTCATAGTGTTTTCTTTTATGCCTCAGAAGGAAAGAAATTTAACACTACACACTCGCTTCGTTTTCGTTCGGACGTTGCGCAGATCAATGGCAGCGCCACCTGCGCAGAAAGCGCCCGCCACTCGAATCCTTTCTGCTCGCCCAACCTGGACGCGACGCACGTTCTGCACGAGCTCTCCAAGCAGGACCACGACGACTTCTGCCTCACCTACCTCTGGACACACCGCGACTTTCCTGAGGGAACGCTGGGACTGGCGTACATGGCCGAGCCCGAAGGTGAGCTGGACGGAGTTGCTGTGTGTCGCTAAGGGGCTGTCCACTCAAAGGGGTACTCCGGCGATTATTTTTTAAAGCGGAGCAGTTAAGATCTAGTTTCCCCAGGATCGTGTCCGCCAGCAAAGAAATGTCGACACTACACTCCGGACAGCTACTGCCATCTATGAGCGACGGCGGAAACCAGACAATCGGCATGCCGGTTGTCTAGTTGCCGCCATCGCTCATAAATGTCGGCAACCTTTCCAGCCTTTCCACTCTGGCTTGCCGACTTGCGGCCGGCCATAACTTCATTCCCACCATAGTACAGCTTTGCTGGTCGTCGTTCTTCACCAGAGTGAAAAGGCTGAAAGTTTTTAGCTAACCCAACTAACTATATTTCGGGATCACCGGCCTTTGTCCTTTCCGGTACGCTATTTAGTATCGCAAAAATTTAAAATAGTTAATGTGAAATCGGTTAGTGAAAATGATGCCAAAACCAACGTATATATATATACCCTTGTTTTTCAGTGCCGTGACATCAGTGGAAGGCAGGCTCGCAGTTCGAGTGGGCAGTCTAAAAATGGACTATGCCGACCATTTGTTTCCTGCTACTGCACGGTGCTGGAGTGAGCTTCCAAAGCATTCATTTGACACCATGAAACTGCTTGTAATCAGTGGGGAACAGAGTCTATATAGTCCATGAACTCCTGCCTTCCCCTAACGTCACGTTTGTTTATTGTTGCCGGTAAGGACTTTTAGTTTGACGAACACGGTGAAGACAAAAACTGTAAATTCAAAAATTTCGTGAAGAAAAAAAATTATTTTGGCCCAATATTTGAGGAACTGTTACAGCGATGTATCTTGGCGTGTTTAGCAAATTACAGCGGAGCTGTTAAGGGCTAGTTTCCCCTGTTTCGTGTCCGGTACCAAAAAAAGTCGATACAAAAGTACACAAAACTTTGGACAGCTACCGACATCTATGAGTGACGGCGGCAACCAGACAACCAGTCTGGTTGCCGCCGTTGCTCATAGATGGCGGCAACCTTTCCAGCTATCATAGAAGAATGGATAGTTGGACGAGTTGGTGTTAATCCATCGTAGGAAACAGCGCGCAAAACAGACGAGGACGACGAAGAAACACACGGGACGAGCGTACAGCTTCGCTGGTCTTTCTTCACCAGAATGGAAAGGCTGAAAGATTTTTTTTATGCAAATCGGGGACTACGGAGAAAACGCCAAAAGAAAACCCTTTTAAGCCGCTGTCGCATTGTCGAAACAATAGACCCTTTTCGAAGTCCCATCGGGCAACATCGGCGGTCGCATTTTTTCTTTTTGTCACAAAGGCACGTTATTGAATCCGAGTCCTCGCCGAAGGCTGACGCAGCAGCACTCGTTCTCCATACGAGATGAGCCGAATTCACGTCGATCAGTGACGCAGTCCTCGTGTCCAATAACATGCCCAGAGCGCGTGCCTAAACAATGGCGGACTGGAATATTTGTCGCCGCAGCTTCTAGATGGCACGCGCTTTCGAAAAGGGTGTATTGGACTTGTCCATCAACACGAGGGGAACGTGTTTTTGGCGACCCTGTCGCATTGGAGCAGCAACTGCCGTGAAGCATTTCTTGTCCGGCAACCACCTTCGCCGACCATGTTCACTGACGGTCGGTGCACAACCCGGGCACTGTCAACACCACCTAGACTAGGAGAAGGCCTCCGCACTTCTCCCCTCCTGCTCTCTGACGTCATCGCACCTTGCCCCAGAAATTTCAAAGCTTCTAACTATCTCACCTCCCGACAGATGGCGCTAGCTGCGACACCGTCGTACGCGAACCCGGGAGGGAAGCCGTCGCCATTTTTGCGGGTTGCTGACAGCACGTGCGCTGCTTGTTTTTCTGTCGTCGTACGGCCGTTCCTTGTTGCAGTGCCCGTTTTCGACGAACTTATTTCGTTGACGAATGCATACTGCGACATGGGGCGGTGTTGTGTACCGAACTGTCGAGGGAACTACAAGGGTCCCAAAGTTAGCTTGTTTTCTTTTCCGAGAGACGTTAAGCGAAGAGCGGAATGGCAGCGGGCTGTGCGGCGGCGCGACGTCGACGTGGAGCTGTTGAAGGACCCAAAGGTAAGCTGCATCCAGCGTGAACCTTCCGAATGGCCAATATGTCTCGTAATTATCCCAAGAAATACTAATTAGTGCTTTGTTTCTGTCACGCACAGGTTAAAAAAAGCGTACTTCAACGGACATCTGCGTACTACGTCACGTATCAAACTGCGCTGGAGAACTTCAAATGCGCTCCATGAGTTCCGGCTAACTCGCGACGCCTTCCCAGCTTTTTACGACGTATTCTTCTGACCGCAATCTACAAGCCTGAAATGAGGGCGCATGCTTCATAACGTACATCCGCAGGTGAGCTGGACGGAGTTGCTGTGTGTCGCTAAGGGGCTGTCCACTCAAAGCGGTACTCCGGCGATTATTTTTTAAAGCGGAGCAGTTAAGATCTAGTTTCCCCAGGATCGTGTCCGCCAGCAAAGAAATGTCGACACTACACTCCGGACAGCTACTGCCATCTATGAGCGACGGCGGAAACCAGACAATCGGCATGCCGGTTGTCTAGTTGCCGCCATCGCTCATAAATGTCGGCAACCTTTCCAGCCTTTCCACTCTGGCTTGCCGACTTGCGGCCGGCCATAACTTCATTCCCACCATAGTACAGCTTTGCTGGTCGTCGTTCTTCACCAGAGTGAAAAGGCTGAAAGTTTTTAGCTAACCCAACTAACTATATTTCCGGGATCACCGGCCTTTGTCCTTTCCGGTACGCTATTTAGTATCGCAAAAATTTAAAATAGTTAATGTGAAATCGGTTAGTGAAAATGATGCCAAAACCAACGTATATATATACCCTTGTTTTTCAGTGCCGTGACATCAGTGGAAGGCAGGCTCGCAGTTCGAGTGGGCAGTCTAAAAATGGACTATGCCGACCATTTGTTTCCTGCTACTGCACGGTGCTGGAGTGAGCTTCCAAAGCATTCATTTGACACCATGAAACTGCTTGTAATCAGTGGGGAACAGAGTCTATATAGTCCATGAACTCCTGCCTTCCCCTAACGTCACTTTTGTTTATTGTTGCCGGTAAGGACTTTTAGTTTGACGAACACGGTGAAGACAAAAACTGTAAATTCAAAAACTTCGTGAAGAAAAAAAAAATGATTTTGGCCCAATATTTGAGGAACTGTTACAGCGATGTATCTTGGCGTGTTTAGCAAATTACAGCGGAGCTGTTAAGGGCTAGTTTCCCCTGTTTCGTGTCCGGTACCAAAAAAAGTCGATACAAAATTACACAAAACTTTGGACAGCTACCGACATCTATGAGTGACGGCGGCAACCAGACAACCAGTCTGGTTGCCGCCGTTGCTCATAGATGGCGGCAACCTTTCCAGCTATCATAGAAGAATGGATAGTTGGACGAGTTGGTGTTAATCCATCGTAGGAAACAGCGCGCAAAACAGACGAGGACGACGAAGAAACACACGGGACGAGCGTACAGCTTCGCTGGTCTTTCTTCACCAGAATGGAAAGGCTGAAAGATTTTTTTTATGCAAATCGGGGACTACGGAGAAAACGCCAAAAGAAAACCCTTTTAAGCCGCTGTCGCATTGTCGAAACAATAGACCCTTTTCGAAGTCCCATCGGGCAACATCGGCGGTCGCATTTTTTCTTTTTGTCACAAAGGCACGTTATTGAATCCGAGTCCTCGCCGAAGGCTGACGCAGCAGCACTCGTTCTCCATACGAGATGAGCCGAATTCACGTCGATCAGTGACGCAGTCCTCGTGATCAATAACATGCCCAGAGCGCGTGCCTAAACAATGGCGCGCACTGGAATATTTGTCGCCGCAGCTTCTAGATGGCACGCGCTTTCGAAAAGGGTGTATTGGACTTGTCCATCAACACGAGGGGAACATTGGAGCAGCAACTGCCGTGAAGCATTTCTTGCCCGGCAACCACCTTCGCCGACCATGTTCACTGACGGTCGGTGAACAACCCGGGCACTGTGGTGTTGGCACTGTGCGCTGACGGTGCGGCCGGGAAACACTCCGCGATTTTGTTTCTTTATATAGCTTCGTTCTTTTAAAGTGGGGTATCGTTGAAAATGTGCTTCCACAAAGTGCTAGTGCACTCGAAGCACCAGAAACTATTTCTGGACGATGACATTCATCGGAAAGAGTGATTTAAAAAAACGATAAAGAAGTATTTTCTGCTCTTTTTTTTATTGGAATGTTTTTTGTGTTTTTTTTTCTTTCACAGGCTGATGAAGCGGGTAAACCTAACCGAGTAAAATTCAATTACAATATATATATATATATATATATATATATATATATATATATTGTAATCGAATTTTACTCGGTTAGTTTTTTTCTTCCCAGTTATATATATATATATTGCCTTTTACGCCTCCGTATAAAGTTGTTTTGCATTTTAGGCAATTTCCATTTTTGTGTAAAATGGACTAGTGCCAACTGTACCCCAAGCGTCTTGTCTAGAGTGGCACTGAAATAACATTGTTTAAAAACTGCGATTCAATGTTGTTTATTTGTTTTGCCTGCCGGCTTTGCAATCGCTTCGTTCACCAATACTTGCTGAAGTTTTAAAACAATTTTAAGTCTTCGGCAGCGGCTGTTTTCAACCTCCACATATCAAGAAACATAACCGGCGTAGTGCTCGTTCTAATTTACTACCTCTAAAGTTCAAAGAACCTCAGAGGTAGTAAATTAGTGGAAAAGCCTCTCTAGCGAATGGTACCTAGATCAGAAAAGTATAGCTACCTAATATTACGAAGGAGAGAAGAATCATTCCATTTCTCACCGCCAGGTACCGCTTCAGAAACCTTTGAATGTGCATGAAACCTTTGAAAGAGTTTCTTCTGGTACCAATATAAACAACCCCATTGTATGGCGGCCCCCTTGAATCTGTCGGAACACGCAGTGTTATGTTTTATTAATCTTAATTTACATAAAAAGACTTCCAAAAACCTGTTCCTTAGTTACTTGGCCATTATATTAAAAAATTATGGTAGTCATGAAAATTGTGTAAGCGAAATATAACGAAACTTTCTAAAAGAAGCTTGCTCTGTAGTTATTGTTTTTAGTAATTACGTTATTACTGTAATTTTATTTTATAATACTGTAGTTGGCTTGAAAACACAAAATGGGAAGCTTCGTTTTTTTATTGATTTTTTTTATTTGATTTAGATGTGTATTTTAATAATAAAATGCACTTTTCGCGCAAATAAATTTACGTCTTTAAAACCCAACATTTTTTTTTTTTTTTTAATGACAAACGTGTGCGCACGAATGAATGTACGACACCGCACCCGCAGGGAACTCCGGCGGCATCTGCGAGAAGTTCCAGCTGGGCGCGAGCGTGGAGTTGGCCTCGGAGTACGCAGGCAGGCTGAGCCTGAACACGGGCATCGTGACCTTCATCAACCAAAACGTCCAGGTGCCCCAGAGAATCACCGAGATCACCTTCTCGCACGAGATGGGACACAACTTCGGCTCTCCCGTACGTATACGCCGACTGTTCAAGTTTAGAAGAGCAAAAAAAGCGCCGGGAAGAGAAAATTTAGACGATACCAGGTATGGTACACCACAATGTCATGCACGTTAACGACCCCAGGCTAAGAGTGCTGGCTAAATGTCTTGCCTACAGCAGAAACACCAGACGCCCGCTGGGGCTAACAATATTTCCGCTGTCTAAAGATACACACAACACTCTTTTAGGCTGGTGCCCATGAATAAGCACTTTTCGCTGCAATATTAACTTTAAAAACAATAACAAATAGACACAAAACATATTTTGCTTGTTCGTGCAAACTGCGTTGCGCGAACACAATGCCCGACCAACATTGCAAACTAAAAAAAAAAAAAGATGAAAACATTTTATACACGCACACTTGGAAACCTTTAAACTATATAAACGACACGCAATCCGAATTCACGAGAAGTATAAAAATTATAAAAAAGTATGTGCATACGCGCGATTTACGGTATAGTACACAGATGCATGATGACGGTCAGTTACGAACATCGACAACATTCCTTGGGTCGGATGGCGTGGGTGTTCCTTACAGCACGACTTTCCCGCGGAGTGTACTCCGGCCAACGGCGACGGGAAGTACATCATGTATGCCAGCGCCACGCAAGGTACCTTGCCCAACAACCGGAAGTTCTCGCCGTGCAGCGTACGCAACATATCGCTGGTGCTCGAACAGGTCTTCATGACAGATGGACACCGAACGAACTGCTTTCAAGGTCAGGGTCAAATTTGTGCTGTCACAGTTACCTAGCGAAACTACGGATTTAGTGTATGTTTGGTTATGTTTACGTACATTTATTATATTTCCCGATATAAGACGCGTTTAACGATTTTATACTTAGAACTGACGCAATATATTAATAATGACGTAAAAGAGAGTTGTGACGATCGCTCGATTGCCCAGCGGGCGACAGGGGTCCCGTGATCCAGCCTACAGAGCAGAGTATCCTCAGTAAGTCGACAGCGGCACCACCACTGCACTCCGCGCATCTTTGGCACTGTATATGCAATCAACTGGTCCATATGGCTTATGTCCAAAGACCCCTTACAATGATAATGTTCTTCACGGGTATTTCACAACAGGGAAAATTATTTTTTTTTTCAATGTTGCCAAGCACTTACGCTGCATGGGACGGCGGGGCGAAGGTATGCGCTGGTTTCGCCGGTCGGTAAGTAACGAAATCTCGGTGTACGAGAAATGTCTTCATGAAGCAATTCCACTTACCGCGAATTTGGATCGGCTCACCGAAACTGGAGAGATCAAGGAGAAACTGCTGATTCTGACCATACGGCAACCATATACCTGGGACGCTCTACTTTCCCAGGATCCAGTGACATTAACCAACAGCACCAGACAAGGTGTGCGCCTCTCCCCCCATTCAAACGTAATCACTGGTGGATCGTGCACGCCGCAGCGCCGCACGACTTGCGTCAGCGTCGCCGCCAGCGCGTCTTGCAGCGTCTCACAACGAGCGCGACGCTGGCACGGGGCGACGCCAAGACGGACGCGTCTGATTCTTTGCGGCGACTCTCGGCGAACTTCGGCGTGTTAGCCGCTTGTGGGAACGGTCGGGGTTCCATTAACGATGAATTCATGCGCAGTTCATGTCTTCTAGGTGGTATGGCCTACACCCACCCTGCCAGTGGCGTAGCTGCAGGGGGAGGCATATGGGCTATAGACCCCCCCCCCCCCCCCCGCCCTCGAACCCTATAATATACACGTACCTTTTGACTAGACTTGCACGGTATTCGTTACAAGTAATCAAATTACTTCGACTACTTTCTACAGTAATATTGTACTCGTTTGATTATACCTATATTAGTAATCACGAGAGTAATCCGATTACTTTTGAAAGTAATAAAATTTCTGGTAACCATTACTATATATTTTCTCTCGTCTTTCCTGATGGCGCCCTTCGTTTCCGCAACTTCCCTACCAAGGAATCATCGAACCAATTGTCTCTGACACGGGGATGCCGGCTGCCAAAAGTGCTGCATTTAGGAGATAAGTAAGTTTAAATCGGGTAATTTTAAATTTAAAAAGAAAAGAACTTGACAGTACGAAAGGCCCGTTTTCAAACCGGCACAAAAGATATGCCATTTTGAAAACGCAAAGTATTCGGAAAAGTAAAGGTTACATGTTCAAGTTACGACTCTCGAGTAATCAGTCGAGCAATCACATTTAACACTTTTTAGCCAAGAGTAATAGTAATTGTAATGAATTACTCTTTAAAAGCTTGTGTACAAGCCTGATTTTGACACCCCCTCCCCCCCCCCACCCCCAGTCACAATTATCCGAAGCACCTCAGCCCCCCCCCCACCCCCCACCCCCCCCACCCCCAAAAAAAAATAAAAAAAATTCCTTGCTACGGCACGGCACTTTGCCACTCCCTACCACATGGTCTCGCCTGTTGAGAGGAGTGCAGGCTGATGCTGTTACTCTACTTACACATGATACTCTGCTCTGTAACCAGAATCAGTGGACAGCTCTCGCCCGCGCGATCGTCCTATCCAAAAATGTTGCGTTCTATCTGCGAAGTTGGTCAGCAAACCACTTATTCAAAATGTCTCGCTGGACAACGCTACGTAACTAACAGGCTGACGGGTGACTCATCGTTGTTTTTGTGCGTGCGTTAGCTAACAATTACATAATTACATTATGATGCCACCTTGCGTCATCGAAAAGTACTTTGTGCGCTGCGTTAACCGCCAGAAACGGTGATACAGGCATGCTTTCTGGTGTTCACCGTTTGGACATTGTTGCACTTCAAACTTCGTTCTTTCTACTTTATTGACGGAAATTCATTCCTCTGGTTTCTACCGGTTGTAGCAGGATGCTAAACATTTTTTTAACAATTGTAACGATTAGGTATCCGCCACTAGTCACGTTCCTCGTTTTAGCTTCAGCCCCCGTGGCTTTATGACGGATTATTTAATAACCAAAAAAAACTACAAATATCTCACTTCGCGAAATTATCGGCAGTTAGTAAATTTCGTATAAAATATCATTAGCTACGTGAATGCCAGTACACAACCCAGTAAGCTACCGGGCTTTTTGTGTCTAAAGTAGAATTTTACGACTCTTGTTTATCGCCTCTTTCTTGCGTTAAAATGTGTTTTATTAAAAAACACATTTTTAATTAACAGAATTATTTCCTTATGATCCTTAGAGGCAAGAACACTGAGGCACCAGTGTCGAAGTATTGCTTTCTGCACTAACTGAGCGCCTCATCGACACAGGGTGGTCGTTTTCATCCCTGTGCTCGATCAGTTGTTTCCTTAGTTGGACTCATTGGAATATCGGTCTTTAAGCAAAACTTTAAGGAGAACAAAAATGAAACAATGTCGACATGCATAAAACATTTATTAACATTTCATGCCCCGTCACTTGATTAATGTTTGTACTTCTGATAAAAAAAGTCCGGCGCATATCTATGCGGGGTGTATTGTTTATCAACCAAAAACCAAGCACGTCAGCGCACTCGCCCCTGTGTCACCCTTTGGCGCCTTTATGCCAGTAGGTCGCGTTGCTATGTGCTATGACGTCGGACACAGAGCCGTTTATTGGGAGAGTTTGGCCAATGGGTGGAGCAAAGGCCGCCGCCAGCGCCAAATACTGCCCCCGCGGTTAGAGCGTAAACTAAAAGGACGAAACACAGTGTCGACCAATCAGCAGACCGCGACGTTACAATATTGCAAACGACATTTAAAGTGTGAAATAGAAGGGTTCAATCTCGGCGTCTCGGTGACAGTTTTCTCTGGGCCGGCTTGGTAGAACAGCGGCTCAGCTGAGACTGGCTGAAAGAAAGCAGTGTAAAGGCTGGAGCGCGTGAGCGTCTCGAGACGCGGATTGAGTCCCGCTCAGCTTGTGCGCTGGCTTTGGCAGTGCTTTCCTTCTCCTAGTCTCAGCCGAGAGCTGGTCGGCCAGGGTTTCGAGCGCACGTTCGCTCATTCTGCCGTTGAATATGGACGTGACGAAAACCTCAAATGCGCCAAGTTTTCAGTCACCGAGAGTTATTCCTTTTCACTCTAGCGACGCTAAAACGGCTTATATTAGTCATGTCGCATATTTAGAGCTCTCGACCACCGCTAGGGGCTGTTTCGAGGCCTGTGGTTGGCCCCGAGATGTTCGCCTATTCAAACCATTGTATGGCCAAACTCTCCCAATAAACGGCTCTGGTCGGACAAAGTGCGCTGACGTCTTGCGCCATGGGTGAGGAGGAGCACACGTACGTCAAGCTACCGTTAGCTAGGCGCACGCAAACTTTCATCGGGATATCTAACAGGCCCAGAAAAACCTAGCAATATGTATATTCCCGAAAATTCCATCTGCGTTGAATTTTCCCAATTCGGAACTTCATAGACTCATTGTCAAAAAGGAGATAGCATTCTTGCATTAAAGCGGTATCGCTTCCTCGCGATGACTATAGAAAATAGGGAGTTTTAGTAGATCGTGTTTTTAGGCCACGCTACTTGTAGTGGGAGGTCACGCTGCCACTTCTATGCATGCTCTGAAGCGCGTGCCCGTAGCGGTAGCGGGCCGTTGAAAACGATCGACTAAAACTCTCTATTTACTAGCAAAGCGCCCCGACTGGTGCCCCATGCGTGTAAGCTCGTGTAGTATGCGCGTGAACGTAGCTTTGGTAAGCTAGTAATTGCACGGACTTACCCGCGTGAGCATAGACATGACGGCGGCTAGTCGCCCCGCTTCGTGTCGTAGATGATCTGCCTCAAGCGCGTGCTTTCTGCCATTGATAACACGTCGTCGCACGCGCTTCCAACTCTCTCTAAAGAACCAGCAAGACAATCTAACTGGTCAAGCTGGTAATTAAGCTGGTCAAACTGGTCTATGTGGTAATTGAACTGGCTTAACTGGCAATCAAACTCGTTTAAACTGGGCAAGCTAGAATTTGAGCTGATCATTCTAGTTTAAGTAAAAACCTGCATGGTCTAACTCGAATCTGGTTTTAGATTCAATATGGTGTAGCTCGGGGGAGCCAGTCTGGTCCTAACTTTTCAAACTGGTCTTCCATGGAGCCAATGTGGTCAAGCTGGGAGACAAGCTGGTGAAGCTGGAGTCGAGCTGGTCAAACTCATAATCGTGCTGGTCAAGCTGGTCTTGCATGCTAAGAGCGCGCACGCCAAGGTCGGCTTGAGCTGGTCGAACTGGCCTTGCTGGGAGCGCTCGCGCCAAGGTCGGCTGACTGAGACGAGCCTGTGCTTTGTCCTCTCGTTTTTGGTAGGCAACGGGGCGCTTCAGTCGCGCTGCGAGCTGCCTTTCTGTGCGAACAAAAAGAGAGAGAGAGTGGTAGGAACGAATAGTTTGACACACGTTTGGCTAGCTTGGACAGCTTTTCGAAGGGACGGCAGTGTGTGCGCTGTACGGAGACTACTTGGACGGCGGACCTAGCAAAGTGGGTTTTGAGGAGACAGCAAGTGGCAGTCCATTGAGCGCGGGAAGGAGTCAGACGTCCCGACTTGGGCGTCGCTTCGTGTCCTCGAACGTATGTGTGCTCGTGGATAGCGGTGGTGCCGAGGAGTATCGCCAATGCCATACAAGTCACACGTATTTACTCGCCTCTGCCGACTACGCAAGAGGTCGCTTCGCCCCCATCACTGGCGAGACCCAGGTTCGCCTCTCTCATCCGTGTAGTATTTTTTATTGTTATTGCCTGTTTTTGGCGTGTGTCTAATATTTGTCGTGTTGAGAGATAAGCAATCTAGTTTTTGATAAAATTGTTTTGCACCGACTGTGTGTCGGTTAGTACCGTCAGAGCCGAGGATTTGTAGCATCTGGGCTCATGTGAGCTGTCCGCGAGTACGAAAATATTGAATTGGACGCCGCGTTAGCTTTTCTGGAAATTTTGGCTTGTTTATCCTGTGTATTAATTTAAACTGGTTAAACTGGTGGGGAAGTCCACCAGCTTAACCACCATGACCAGTTGAACCAGCATGACCAGTTCAACCAACATGACCAGTTCAACCAGCATGACCAGCATGCCAAACTGGGCATGCTGTAGCAATAACCCAGCTTGCAGCTGGTAGACTGGTACCAGCTTTAGCTAGCTTTTTCAATAGGGAAAGCCAATACAAGGCTGGAGACGGAGCATCTACTCATTCTAGTGGGTTCTTAACCCCTACGCGTATAAATTGCTTCAACTGGTTAACACCTTTCCTCGTAGACAGCGTGCATGCGCTTTTCTGCGTGCACGCGTTTTTTGGCAGAAGGAAGGGCCGTCTTCCAGCAGCTTCCGGCCGCTTTGAAACAATTACAAAGGGCCAGTCACGCGGCTAAAAGTTGGAGGCCTTTATTGTAATTTATTATCCGTCTCCAAGGTTAATGCAAGCTTTAAAAAAATCAACTGGGACGATAAGAGCATTTTAAAGCGATCGACAGCGACGGAAAGGTGTCATTTCCTTTTGCCAAAAATGCGCGCTCGTCAAAAAAGTAAAACAATTCACGCTTGCGTTCAAGAACATGCCTGTAGAAGAATCTTGCTCATATCTGGTGTGCAGATAATTCGCGTAAATACAGTATTGAGGTTCTTTGGTTCAACTGGCGCAAGGTATATGTTTACATGTTTCTCTTGTGATATGAATAACATGTAACATCGAATTGCACACTGACGCTGCCTGCACATCATCTGAACGTCGAACTTCTCTCACCAGAGCTTCGGGGGCCGTTTTGTGGGAACTCTATTCGCGACGGGAACGAAGAATGCGACTGCGGCTACGAGCCTGGGGACTGCGAGGACAGCTGCTGCTATTCTCGAGGAAACGCCGGGAAGTCCTGCAAGCTCAAATCGCACGCTGTCTGCAGGTAGGGACATAACGCTGGGTGAAGATCAACTTTGTAAGCCACTCGCTTGTTGTAGTAACCGAATGGCTCAGCGGCAGCTCCCAATCAGGGTACGTCGAACCTACTCCCACACCCTGCAGCTTTCTTTCCAGAACATCGCTAAGGGCGAGTCCGAACTGAGCCGCACCGATGATCGCTTCTTAGAAAAGGAGGAACACACGCTTGAAAGGGCTGAGTCCAACGGTGTTTGTTAGAATACCAAGACACACTGTCCTAAACCCCCGCGCCGACGAGGTCAGATTTAAAGACTCACCATGTCGACACCGTCCTGGGAGCGTAGTTCAGAGCGATAGAAAACCCTCGCGACACGTCCATTCTCTATCGCATCCGCCTCCGTTCTTGAAGTCGAGAAGGCGCGAAAACCTCCTCCACTCTCAGGCGTTGACATTACCCAAAATAACTAAAAACAGATATACTCGTTTTTCCTTCAAGAACCGTAGTAAAAAAAAAAATCCGGCTCCTCCCGGAGCATTACTGAATCCCCCCTTTATGTGGAGAATTAAGTTGTGTGTAGGGGCATTTCAGATTGTTTATATATGTTACCTTATGTCACGTTGCACGGCCAAGAAAAAGAAGGGAAGCGCGAGCGTCGAAGAACGGCAGGCGGTCATTTTGCAGAAGGATTGAACCTCGGCGTCGCTCCGGGGTAAGTGCACTTAGAATTCCTCGATATGCTCCCCCGAAGGGAGAGCAGAGTTGCGCATTTGTTTTCCCCACGCCGCCATGCTGCTATTCGCCGAGATCGATCACGTGAGAAGCAAAGCATCCACCGCCGTGCAGGAAAACCACCGCTACGGTCGTTCCGCCAACGTTGCACTTGCCCCGGCGTATGTTCCCCTGCTTTCGCCTCCTTCTCCTTCTTTTCTGCTTTCCATGCGCGGCGGCGCTATTCGCCGAATTCAGTCATGTGACGAGCAAAGCATCCAGGGTTGTGCAAGAAAGCCGGCACTACGGTCACCCGCCGAGGCTGAATGCGCAACTCTAAGTTGCGCATGGAGGAACTCTAAGTGCACCAGCGGCTGGCCTCACTCCAGCGCCGCTTGGACACTCCATCCTGCCGCCCAGATTGCCGCCGGTGCTATCACCGTATGGACTGCCAGTCCTATAGGACTGGCAGTCCATACGGTGATGGCACCGGCGGCAATCTATAAAGCAAACGGAGAAAGAAGCGGACAAGAAGCGGGAGGAGAAAACATCATAGTAAGCAGCGGAGTCCAGATTTCGGCCACGACCCGAAGAGAGGCGCAGCTTCGGGGTGGTGCCCCGAAGCCACTGAAGCCACTTGTTTTCAAACACAACCATCCTGGGACGACACAGCGGAAAAACAACTAGGGAAATTCACGAAGCGTTTGTCATCGAAACAAGGGGCGCCGATAAGTGTATCAGTGAGCCGTCTGTTGCACTGTTAGATAAGGAAATGTTATTCATAGAGAGAGAGAGTGCGGTGGTTGGAAGTTATGTGGCTTTAATAAAGTATTTCAGTCCAGTGTGTTTCTAATGAACTTCCAGTTGCGACTGCGCTCCGTGTTGTCGTTACATCCTTCACTTTGTCCCTGCCCTTCTGCACTTCTATCCAGCCACTAAAAAAGGAGACACAAAAGGAACAGGCTGATCAGAGCTCTGAAGACCGTGCAGAGCAAAGAAGAAGCGATCATGTCCCTTGTAGCACTAAGATGACAGAAGAGTCCACTTAGGATCGGCAAGCGCGGAGATCCTTACTTGGTGGATAGAGGTGCCGAGTGCACCTGTAATGTTAGATTATGATCGTACCGCTAATATGTGTGTGTGTGTGTTCTTTTTTTGTCTGTGTGTTTTTTTACCGTACTTTTTTTTTGTCTTTGTTTTTACGTTCCCCACGAAGGATGTTTTTAGTAGTGTAAGAATTCAGAACGGGGTATGTTTCTCGCTTATAAGTGTAATTTGAACTGTTGTAGCGTTGTCTTTGAAGAGTTTTGCGCATTTGATTTCTGGGAATCCTAGTTTAGGCACGTAGATGCACGGAACGCGACATTGACAAGGTCGAGGAGAAGCACAAGTGTTTACCCGAATGGATTGGGTCGATTAGTTCTGTTTTCTTTTGGTTGGGTTGGTTGACTGAATGGTGAGTGAGTTGTGGGGTTATTGATTGGATCTGGAAAACTTGACATTGCGGGTGACTTTCCAGAAGCTAAAGAAGAGAAATTGTGAGTGAAACAGCTATGGGCGTGTTTCAGAACAGAACAGTACTCCCTAATGTGAAGCTGCTATGAAAGGGTGGTCAAAATGTAAATTGTAGTAATGTGGCAGTGAATGACAAGGAAGCTTGTAGACTGTGCTGCTATGGCATCGGTGTTAAGTGAGACTTTACAAAAGAGGAGGGCACCTCGCTGTAAATGTGGCCTGAGATGAATGATATTTGGCGAGCCTGCGAGGAGAGGCGTGGAGAATGGTATTGATAGAAATGTTCAGTTTGATCATGCTGTCATGAATAAACAAAAAATAGCCTGCTGAGGGTGCTGCTAATGAAATCAGTCTGACGTGTATTAGTTGGTATGGTTCGGACATGATATTAGGTGAAGGGACGAGGTGAACTTTGTGTGTTGTGGCCGCGCAATGTGACGAGTGAAAAAGTTAGTGCGATTAACTTCTTATGAAGGGGGTCATTGTCACGTTTGATGGCCAAGAAAAAGAGGAGAAGCGCGAGCGTCGAAGAACGTCAGGCGGTTATTCTGCAGAAGGATTGGACCTCGGCGTCGCTCCTGGGCAAGTGCACCGGCGGCTGGCCTCGCTCCATCCCCGCTGGGACACTCCATCCTGCTGCCCAGATTGCCGCCGGTGCAATCGCCGTATGAACTGCTAGTCCTAAAGCTAAACGAGAAAGAAGCGGACAAGAGGCAGAAGGAGGAAAGATCATTGGAAGCAGCGGAGTCCAGATTTCGGCGACGACCCGAAGAAGGGCGCAGCTTCGGGATGGTGCCCCGAAGCCACTGAAAGGAACCCGGCGACGACCCGGAGAAGGCTCGGCGACCACCGAACGAGAGGAAAGGAGGGCATTGACGCGACGCTGGCGTGGGACTTTTGGCAGTGACCCGAGCAACCACAAGCGTGCCGATGAACTCAAGTGTGACAGATTCGGTGGTGACCCAAACCAGTGGCAGCGACTCCCGGCAGTGACAAGAAAAGAGACCACCACCGGGTACTTCAAAACGCAGACTGACCTGACCGACCCGTCAACAGCAGAGACCGAGCATCAGATCGCCACGTGTAAACGCACATGTGAGACTATTGACAACTTTTGTACATTTGTATATTAATTTCTTAGGGCTCTTCTTTCTCTTCTCTTTATGGAATATAGCTTTGTTCATTCCATCATCGTGCACACTTTTTTTCTTCTCCAACGGTTGGACCCTGAACTGCGACACCTTAGTAAGACGTACACGTTTCAAACGCTAACAGCATCACTTCATCCTCCGACAACCAAATATCGTAAGAACTTATGAACAATGCGCAAAAATTAATTTTTTCTTAAGGTGAAAACGAGTATAGGTTCCCGGATGAGCGGGGGTAAAGGTTCCCCCGGAAGCGGCCATTAGGGCGGCCATCGGGAAGGGTGACCACGCAGCGGTCCCCACAACCTGCACCAATTGACACATACATTTTCATTTCATACAATAGAATCACAATCCAGATTCCCCTTTTAATGTTGCGATTCAAGAGAACAATTTACCATGTCGTAACTGTTTCTTCGTCTGGTCAAGTGAATGTGTTGGAATTTTCGCGAAATTTAGCGATAATTTAACGAGAAATTTAGCGACAATATTCCCGCTCGATTTAGCGGGAAATTTAGCGAAAATTACCCGCTAAATTTAGCAGGTTAAGTTTTCCCTGCTAAATTTAGCGGGAAAACTGTGATGTCCCATAATGCAACGCGCGCGGTTACGCCGACGCCGACAGCGACGGTGACGTCGCTCAACCCGAAAACAAGCGCCTAAGAGCTGGGCTCTAAAAATAGAGACGTTCCGAAATAGGTCTGGAACTAATGTCGAAGCAAACGTCCTCGCCTGAGTAAGAAGTTTTGTGAGTTATGGAGAAGGCTTGCCCATTGTGCCTAGGTATCGCCATGAGGTCCGCCTTTTCCTCGTCTACCCTCTCCCCTTGAACGCACCAACCTTGCCCCACCAAAAAAAAAAAAAAGAAAAA
The DNA here is from genome assembly GCA_013358835.2 of Ixodes persulcatus. Taxonomy (NCBI): domain Eukaryota; kingdom Metazoa; phylum Arthropoda; class Arachnida; order Ixodida; family Ixodidae; genus Ixodes; species Ixodes persulcatus. Next base: position 31,463 of record JABSTQ010009316.1, on the reverse strand, counting down.
AAGTATTTAGTTGGACCTTTAATTTTTATGAGCAAAACGGTCATATTACGGTTTCATTTCGGTTTGAGATCGCGTTCGGCGAAGAGATCGCCATTAACTAAAACGTTATAATACGGAATTGCGTTCGCTAGTAGCCGACCGATTTTTCGGACGCCGATTATTCGGACGTTTTCGCCGAGCCGTCACTCACCTTATGGAGTTAATGTAAAACATTGACCGAAAGTTCGGACGGCATAAAGCTTATTGCTCGATATTTCGGACATAATTTGCGTGATTTCCTCAGTTTACAGCCACAAAACAGCCGCCGCGATAGCGCCGCAAGCTTAGTCGCCACCATTTTGATTGTTTTGATTTTGCCCTGTCGCCTCGATACCAGGTCCTACGCAATAAACAACCTGGGTAAAGGTTATATTCAGGTTTTTCGGTTCCGCTATTGCCAACAGACCGCCGTCTGCCCAAGCTTATGGTTCTTCCAGTTCTTCTCGTGGTTCGTGTTTTTCGAGTGCGACCGCGAGAAGAACGGCCGTCTGCCATTCTTGTGGTCTTTGAGCGCGAAGGTTTTTTGCCGATAGGCTCACTATCGAAGCGAGCTTGGTGGACCAAAAGTTGTCTCCGAATAATGCCAAATGGCGCCAACTTCAACTTCGCTGTTTGTGACAACGAAGGCAACGACAAAGCGCAGCATCGTGATCAAACAGATCAACAAACATGTTAAAAGTGAACAATATAAAGCGGAAGTTGACGAGAACTTACAATTGACATCAAGCAAGTCGAAAGTGCAAAATACGCAGCGGGATATGCACGGAACTTTGATATTTTGGCTGAAATTGATTTTTCGGACCGCTTCATTCTTCGGACGATTTCGGGGTTCCCTCCGAGTTCGGAAAATCGGTCGGCGACTGTATAAACTAACATGACCCCCCCCCCCCCCCCCAGTGCGGGGAAAAGTTTCACAAGATAGACGTGAAAGAATCTTGTCTTTAAAATAGTGCATTGCCGAGCAATATAGTTGGTGATTGATCGTCATGACGAAAAGTGCGAAAATATACAGTGCAACGTCCATAGTGAACCGTGCACGCATTAATAAAATGCCGTCAGCCCCGTGTGGTTCTTTTTTTATTTCGTCCCGACATTTTGCGCTGTTTTGATCATATCTATCAATTACCAACTAACCTAGCAGTTTATTATTTTAAAAAAATAAGATCCTTCTTTGTCCATTTTATCTTATTCTCGTACTTTCTTTTACGGTTCCAGTCCGACAAACGACGCTTGCTGCAGCAAGAACTGCGCTTATCGCAAAGCTTCGGATGTGTGCCGTCCCAGCGACGACTGCAGTTTTGAGGCCTACTGCGAGTATCCTTTGTAATGAAGGAGAGAAACTTTTCTTTTTGTTACGAGCCATAGGCACTCTTTGTTTACAATAAATCAGCACCATTAGGACGGAAAACTACTTAAATTTGACATTAATGTTTGTGTGTTTTCTTTTTGTTGTTGTTGTTGTTGTTTTTAGAAGACGTCTTATTTAATCAGGAGCGCTTCTTCAACGTGAGCATTTCATCCAGCATCAAAGACGGACTTGTCCTCGTTCATAAATTAAAGGCACTTCCTATAACAAATGTTCTACCGACGCTAATTAATTAAGCCCTTGTGTGAGACACCTAGTTAGTTTCGTGAAATCCTTATACAACATGAAGTTTAACAAACTCTTCGTCAAGTTAACGCCTTTTCAATAACAAAAGTTGTCATCTTAAACTCTAGAGGGCAGCCTCTTAACTTACGGCAGAAGAAACGTATTTATTAGAAGGAACAAAAGTTTTATCCCCAACAATTTATGAAAGCGGCCGTCATTGGAATCCATCTGAAGAACTGCTGAACAGAAATTTTAATGCTCGCTTAATGTTCAAAAGACCTATCGCTATCGCTAGGTTGTTCATATATTAAATCGTAAGAGATGCTCAGAACCTAGAAAATAGAAAAAAAAAAAGTCTGTTTGGTAAACATTTTACGAAATATCATTTATCACCAACGTAGCGGGCGGACACAATAGAGGTTGTGTACTCTGACACATGCTTTTCTAACGTGCGCCACTGCGGTGGCGCTGCTGTCGGTGCGCGCATGCGCAGACGCTTTATTACACGCGCGTCCTGGGCACGCGCACTGCGCACACCTGGTATGGGCAAAAGGAAAGAAGATACATTGGCGTGTGTGTCATGGGCTTGTGTCCCGCGAAGCGGACCTTGACCGACGGTCGTCCCAGCGGTCGGAGCGGTGCCTGTCCCCCGTCGGAGCACAGGGACAACATGACGGCGTGCAACAGCGGCACCCAGTTGTGCAGCGCGGGCAGGTGCACACAGTCCATCTGCCTCAAGTACGGCTTAAAGGGCTGCACCCTCACCGGGTCCTCGAGGACCCCGGACGAGATGTGTCTCATCGCTTGCAAGGATCCCGGTAGCTGTTCCGTTACTCCACACGCTATGAACCAATCCAATATTAGGGAGTTTTCGTAGACCGCGTTTCGCCCTCCGCTAAGCCCTCCGCAACGAAGAAGCCACTACTGCGCCTGCGCGCCGATAGCCTTGACTGTAGAGTTCAGGGTATCGCATAGCGGGTTGCGGAGAGCTTTGCGGGCACGGTGTAGGTTGCGGGACGGCGAAAACCATCTACTAAAATTCTCTATTATGAAGTTTTCATAAATCAAATCAAATCAACTTTTATTTTCCATCACATGATGGGGGATACCAAGGGAAAAAGCTGCTTATATGCAGCTTGACGAGCCCCTGGCACCCCTACATGGCAGACAAAGTAAAAAGAAATCATCGAATAAACAAACAAATATAAAAAAAACAATACACTGTGCATTTTTATACGATGTTAATGAATCATAGAATGTCCATTTTTTTTTTATACAATGTTAACGATGCTATTTTTATTAAGTGAAGTGATATCAATTTCTAGCGATGCGATATGATTTAGTAAGTGAGGAAGTGCGTGTTTAATTCTTTGATGTCCAAAGTTCGTACGTGATTTTGGTATTTGCCATGGATGTATTTGACGGGTTTGATAAATTGGAATTTGCAAATGAAGGTCAGCGAGGTTCAGAAATGTTTCGGATTTACCTTTTAGGGCCAATTGGTACGTTAATATTAAGCTTTGACTGTAAAGTTTTGACACGTCGGTTATGGAAAATTTATCAAAGAGAGGCAATGATGGTCAGGTCGTAGGAACATTAGCTATTGCACGAAGAGCTTTTTTCTGCAGCACGCGGAGCAAATTTAAGTTGGTTAAACCAGTGGATCCCCATATCAGATGCGCGTATCCTAAGACGGGGAAAAATAATGATTTAAAAATTAGAAGTTTGATATTGGTAGGTAAAACGTTTCTATATTTGTTTATTGCTCCAACTATTTTTGAAAGTTTAGTACGAACATATTTAACATGTTCAGACCAGGACATGTTAAAGGAAAAAAATACACCCAGAGTTTTGACATTTTCAACACAATGAATAATATCGGAACCATATTTGAAAGGAAGGAATAAATTTGTTTGAGTTCTAGAATGTAGTTGAAATATTACAGCCTTGCTCTTATTAGTATTTATATGGAGGGAGTTAATTTCTCACCAACATTTTAATTTAGATAGAACAATATTTGCTCTGGTAACAAGATGTTCATAATTTTTATCAGAAATGATTATACTCGTATCGTCTGCGTAAATTATAAAATTTACATCAGGGTCAATAGTTACAATATCGTTAATATAAAAAAGAAATAGAAGTGGTCCCAGAATGCTTCCCTGGGGAACACCAGAATTAATACCGAGCAAAGAGGACATATGGTCGTTGATTGAAACATATTGCCGACGACTTTGAAAATATGATTTTAACAAAGAAAAAGAAACACCCCGAAAACCATATAAAAATAACTTATCTAAAAGAATACCATGATCAAGACAGTCGAACGCTTTACTGAAATCTAAAAATATACCGACTGTTGACAACTTTTCTTCTAAATTGTCCAGTATTATCTCTTTTTGGTGTAAGAGTGCACACTCGGTTGACCTGAATTTCCTGAAACCCAATTCAGAGTCAATTAGGAGTTTATGCTTATTTGAAAAATTTGTAATTCGCGTGTGCAGAATTTTTTCGAGGCCTTTTGAGAAAATGGGAAGAATAGAAATAGGTCGGTAGTTCCCTATGCAATTTCTATCTCCTTTCTTGAACAATACTGTTACTTTCGCGGTCTGCATACCCATGGGAAATATTCCTGATGTCAGAGCAAGGTTGTAAATATGTGTTAAACAAGGCGCAATGATATCTATGACAAGTTTAACAGGTTTAATGTTTATGTTATCAACATCGCAACTGTTGTTTTTGCGTAAATTGGCCATCGCCGCATAAACTTCGTGTTCATCGGCAGGATAAAAAAATATTGTCTCAGAAACTCTTGGTATATTATTTCCTGCGTCACTACAGTAACTTCCTGACCCAACGTTTACAAAATAATTATTAAAAGCATCTGAAAGTGCAGAACCAGATTTTTCTATTCCATCAATACTTAAAGATTCTATTTTAGTACAATTTGTTTTTTTACCTAAGAGAGCACCAAGCCTCTTTCAAATTAAGTCCGAGTGCTTCATACATTCTGAGTCAAAAAGATTGTTGTAGTAGCTACGTTTTGAACGCTTCAAATCTGCGTTCAGACGGTTTCTCAACGTCTTAAATTTTGCAAGCACAACTAGGTTACGGGATTTTAAAAATTCTTTATATAAGCAAGCTTTGATACGCATTGATTTTAAGTGATCCCCAGTAATCTATGGTTTGCGCGCACGTTTATTGTTCTTAAGTAGTTTTAATAGAAATAAAAGACTATAAATATTTTTAAAAACCTCGATAAATTTGTCGTAAGCTTGATTTACATCAGCTATGTCGAATATACTGCTCCAGTTTGTTGTCTCTATATTCCGTCGCTTCCGCTGTCCCGCAACGTTCTCAGCAACCCGCTACGAGATCCGGGATTCTGCAGGCAAAGCTAGCGTCGCGCATGCGCAGTAGTGACGTCTTCGTTCCGAGAGCGTAGCGGATGTGGGAAAACGGTCTACGAAGACTCCCCTAACAGTGAGTTTTAGTACTGCGTATACGAGCAAACGCAAGCAGTGGGCGATTGCGTTAGCGTTGCGTGTTACTGAGCGAGCGCGGAGCCCTAAAACTGCGTCTTGTATTGGCGAATGGCGACGGCGCGCATACGCAACCTGGAGTAAGCAACGATAACGCAAAGGTACAGCGCTTTCGTTTGCTGCTCTACGCAATACACTCTAATCGCCCTCTTCAAGCTGCCATCTTCGTCTACCGGGATGCAGAACGCGTTCTGGACATGCGCAGTATAGCTCTCTTCTGCAAAATATCAGACGCCGCACATGTGTTCACAACTTAGCAGCTTGGCATTTTTCGCCCGTGTGATAAGCGCTGAAAAGGTGTAAATTGTACTTACATCTTTCCAGCTAGCGCTTATCAGTGATCACCCTGGGGGAAAGTACTGAGTCAGTGGGCTCTGTACTCCTGCGCAGCGAACAATATTTTATAGATGTGAGCTATTGCGGCGATCGGAACGCGATTCAAAGCCCAGTAGACAAACGTGATAGCTCCCAGGAAGCGATTATGGAGTAGTCTATAGGTGGTACTGTCACATCTGGGCATGCTATTCACAGCGAATGCTCAGAACTATAGCTCCCATTCGTCATCTGCCAAATACAGCGACCTTGACTGGTTGAGATGCACGTTCATGCACCTTCAAGATGCATTCCACCCAACCAATGTCGTTGTCCTTGTCAGGCAATAAATGGGAGCTATAATTGTGAGCATTCGTTACGAACAACGTGCTCAAATATGGCGACCATTCAATATAGCTATACGTTTTATGGTCTTATAACGTTTATATAAAACTTGCGTAATAAATGGGTGTTTATTGAACTATACAAAACTGGTCACACTTTCCTGGAACAGCTTCCAAACCACCAAAGAATATATTCTACTATACAATTTAAAGAAGGAAGAAGGAACAACAACGAAGACTGAGAGACAACAATAGAAAGAAGAGAATCAAAATAACCACAAGCTAATCTAAACAACAGCCGTTGATTTTCGGGCCCACTCCCTTGGCTAGGTTTTGCCAGTATCTTTTTTTTTTTTTCTTTTCTTTACGAAATGTTTTTTCCAAGTCATTTTTTTTTCTTGGATTTAATCCCGTTCGTTTATTGGCAATCGGATTAAGTTTGCAATGCTAACGCAGGAACAGACTGAGACACTTTATTTTTCATTCCTTTACCTGCCTCACATCAATGATATATGTATATAAAACTCCAGTTTATTCCTTTATTTTCTCTCTTCACTGCAACTCGAGCACTGGGAATTAGTGATGCAATTATGAGCAAAAGTAAACCGAAGCGCACAGAAGCTAATGAAAGCGAACAATAGAGACCATACCCTCCTGACCTTGAAAAGTTTATAAGAAACGTGTAGCGCTACCTACCGTAACCAGAGCCCTGCGCAGACAGCAGTTTGATCGTCCTCATCCGATCTGCATCCGCAGACTTCGTGTCCGCACCCGAACCGCATCGGCAATGTTCTTAAATTATTGTATCAGCATCCGACCCCCGTCCCCATACTTTCAATTCGCATCCGAACTGCACCCGCAAAGTTTGGAACCGCATCCAACCCGCAATTCGCGCATTCGTGTTGCATCATAAATCAAGCGTGAATAAAAAAAAATTTTAAAAAGCCGGCACCTTATCGCTTACTATATCTCTCTAGAAAGAACTCTTCGAATCAGAATATGGTGAAAGTCATATTTTTCGTGTTTTGTTTCATCGTATTTATATTATAAGCGATCATCCTTCAGGGACACTTGGCTTCATGGGTAAGGTTGCCGCAGTGAGATTGTCCTTGCCTTTGTCTCCACTGCACTCGCTAGAACGCGTTAGAACGCGGAACGCCGGCGTCAAGCATTTAGCTCTCGCATTTGAACGGGTTCGACGAGTGCAATGGGGACAAAGGCAACTAGCTTTAGGTCTACCACTAATCATTCGAACCAGAGCTCGGCGTTCTGACGTCCCCTCTCGTCTCCACCTCGTCCTCAGTTTTTCGGCGAATATACGTGGTAAAACGCGAGTACACAACTGGGAAAATACCACATTATTCAATAATGGTAACTTCATCGGTTTCAGTTTTAAACACGAACTCGTAACTGCGTGCCCCGAACCACAAACTTAGCAGCAGCTTACTAACTGTCGAGAAAAAAGTATGGCAGATTGCGATACGCCGAGTTTCCAGACGCCTACGTTTACGGCACTCGTCATGAGATAGTTTAACGCGTACAATGTGTACACTTGATAGTTGCTCCTAGAATGAAGCGATACTGCCGCTAATCCGGCTGATAAATCTGGCGAGCTTCCAGGGCCTTCCATACTCGCAAGCTCCTCTCCCTCAATGCGCACAGGTGGTCGAGCTCCTCCTCGCCTACCTCAATTCTCCTCGCCTACCCCTCTGGTCACATGACCTCCCCGTTAACCAAGCATCATCGAGCACCTCCCTCCTGATCTCTCACCCGTCAACCAATCAGTGTTGAGCCTCGCGGCCACGCTTTTATCTGGGCTTCACGAAATGCCGAACACCTAGCTAAGGAACGTTGTAAGTTTAGAAAAAAAAACTCACACACGCGTCACGTTTCACTTGTCGACGTTGCTGTACAGAAACAGAATATAGTCAACGATCGATAAATTTAGATTGGTTCGCCTCTTGAATTACAGGGACCGCTACCAATTCCGGAATTGGTGCCTACCTGTTATTTTACTTTGTATGATTATACTTTTTATACAGCTTTATTTGCACATTGCAGCCATGCACTTTTACCTTCTGTCCTCCACAATGGGAAGTTTCCACACATCAACCTCAGGAATACCAGACTTTATTTCCATTGTCTGTTGTAACATAAGGACTTAACGAGAGGCTCCGCCCGTTAAAAACAACGCTAGATCCGCAAAATGTCCAACGCGTCGAGTGACGTCAAAAAGCACCCGCGTTCTTGTACTTAGTATTGCTAAACTTGCCCGCCCTTTGCTCTCTGCGTCTTTGCCAGACTTGAACGGTACTCATTACAAGGAATCAAATTACCTGTGATCGGTCACTTTTCGGGGTAATTTGCACTCATTTGATTATAATTGTTAGGAAGTACAACAGTAATCAGATTAATTTTGGAAGTATTATAATTAATTGTAAACGTTACTTTCTTTCTCTCCCGTTTCTAATGGCGCCCATTCTTTGTACAAGTTTCGCAGCCCGGAATTCTCGAACCAAATATCGGACAGGAATTTACGGTTTACCAAAATTGGTAAACCGTAAAAAAACAAAAGTAGTTCATAATTTGCTTATTCTAATACAATAATGAGCAGTACGAAAATCCCATTTTCGAACCTGCAGTTCACTCCGTCGTTTTGAAAATCTGAAGTAATTCGAAAAGTAACGGTAACATTTGAAAGTAATGGAGAATTACTTTTCTTCTCGTAGTAATTGAATAATCTAATTGCATACTTTTAAGCGAGAGGAATTGTAATTGTAATCGATTACTTTTTTGCGCGTAACGTGTACAAGACTGGTCTTTGCATTGCGTGTGTGGGATATCTCAACCGGCAGTCAACGGCGAGTGCAAGGAGGCGTGCCAGTTCGACGTGATGAAGGCGCTGTGCAGTCGGCGCATGGAGCCCGGTGCCGCGTGCGACGAGCTGCGGGGCTACTGCGACGTGTTCCGCAAGTGCCGCCCCATCGACGCCGAGGGCGCCCTATCCAGGTTGCAGAAGATCGTGTTCCGCGGCTACGGAAACGCCCTCGTGGTACGTCGCCGCTCGGAGCACTGCTGTGGAGCTAACACCAAGGGACTGGGAGATTTGGGAATAGCAACGTCCCGAAAGATGGGGATCCATTCCCTGCAAAGCCTAAATTGGGAGAAAAAAAAAGAAAGAGGAGTGGGCCAACTTTTGGAGTGTGACCCAAAGCAATTCGATCAGAAATAGAGCTCAACGCGACTCCAACTGTCTATATATGTGGCGCCACACGTTTCCCAAAATGGCGGCTGTAGGGAGGGTCGGAGTTGCGTGCTCACCAACGTTATTAGATTAGCTCAGTTACGGAACTGCTCATAGACGCAGCATGCACGAGCAGTACCCCCCCCCCCCCCCTTCCCTCACTCACCACGACTCGCCTCCCGTCGTTCGACGCGCCGGACGGCTGCTTTGGTAACTGGAGTGTATTAATGCGAAAGCATTAACTGTCCCATGGAGCGAGCCGACGTCATCAGTTTGAAGCGCGAAAACGGCACATAGTTTCCCTAATCCCAAAGGTCCCATTGGCTGGCGCGCGGCGGCGAGGCTCCCATTGGCGGCTGCGCGCGTCAGTTTCAGCGACCGCCGCCAGATGGCGCTGCGTGTCCGTGCCGCCAGCGCGCCGATAAAACTAACCGCCGCAACCCCATGCCACTACGGGCCCCGCGCCGGTTAAAATAAGATCTAATTTCAAACGCGCGAACAACTATGGCAACCCAAAGTTGGCAAATTATTATCACTGGTGCCAATAGCAGCATTCTTAATTAACAAGTTATAATGTAAAAATAGTATGAAATAAATTAAAAAAAAATTATAGCTAGTCTGAGAAACCCACGTAAAATTATATTAATTGTAACTATGCTCCTATCAAAGTCGCGACTTTCGACTATCAGCACAACTTCCATATTCACCACCAATTCTTCCGAACCAAATGCCCCGAAATACAAAAACAAAACGGATTACGCTTGTTTGCCTTTATTAACTTTTCAAGACATTTATTTTATTTTATATTTACGCGCTGTCGTTTTCCCAATCTCAGCCCTTCCAGTTACGCAGGAACGCCTACCCGCTTGCACGTCTGTTCACTGCAGTACGTTTCGTAGTGTTGGAAAGCCCGTGAAACAGCAGTAAGTTTTGGTATTGCGTACACGAGCGAACGCAAGCACTGTTTGCGTTAAGGCCGGTTCAGACACTTGCGTTTGAGTGCGTTTGACTGCGTTGCGGCGAGAACTGAAAGCGAGTCACCGGCACATCTGTGCTTCGTATGAAGCGTGGAATCCAATTCAAGGAATCTTCTTGGCACGCGATATAAGCAGCAGGGATGTCCTGGTGTCTCACTGCCGCAACGCAGTCAAACGCAGTCCAACGCAACTGTGTGAACCGGGCTTTAGCGTCGGGTGTTTCGCACTGCGCGTGCGAAGAGCCCAAAATCGCGGTCTTGGATTGGCACATGGCAACCACGCGCATATGTGCAATGTGGAACGCGTAACTCAGCGCAAACGCACAGCACTTGCTTTTCCTTCTATAGGCAATACTAAAACTCTCTGGTAATGTACAATCCCATAACGGCTGCCGCACTTCATTGGGACAGTGAAGAGTGTTTGCATTTAGAAATGACTGTTCGCGAGCCATAATCGCGAACAGTTCCGCCATGCCCGCTGAGCAGAAGAACCGGGAGGACCCTCACTAGAGCGCTTCCTGTTTCCGCCGCGAGAGGGCAACCAACCAGCTGGAGACGCGAGGCTCACATCAACACTACGATCTAGTCAACGAATCAGCGTCAAAGACGAAGAGCGCCGTGACGATGCGCTTTTGACGCTTCTCAATTGGCTCCATTGGGTCGTAGCGTTGGATGCGGTTGGATTTAATATGAAACGGAGATAAAAACCACACCACCAGCATTAGTAGGTAAAATGCGAAAAAAATGACTTTCTTAATTAAATCGTCTTCTAAGTTGTAAAACAAGCCAATAGGTTTGCTGTAGCTCTCAAGTTTGCGGAGCACCTCTCACGAGCAGTATCGATTATTTCGCGGTCGCGTATCGACTGTACGTCATTACGCTTTTTCACGTTGTTAGCGTACGCTAAACTGGCAGAATTTCCTCGGTGGATATAAATTTACTGTAGTCGTTGTGGTTAAGCTTCTAACAGCGGGACTTAGCGGTTGGGGGAAGTGAGGAGGTTTTCGGTTCTCCGAGGAATGGAAATTACATGGGAGTGCTTGAGTTCATTGCCCACTTTGATTCTTTTCTTTGGGAGCATATCAATTCACCATGGCAGCAAAGGCAAAGGCCACCCATCGTACATATCAACAAAAAATGTGAGGAGTTCATTGGGCTCATGGCAAAGGCTGTTTAGGGACCGTCTCGTTGACGAAGTAAGACAGGCAAAGTATTTTTCTTCAATTGTGGACTCAACTCCAGATCTCACGTACGTTGATCAACTGTCAGGGATTTTAAGGTACTGCTTGCATGACAAATTGCATAAACGCTTTCTTGGATTTGTTCCAATTGACTCCCATACTGGCTTGCACCTTTTCGATACCATAATGTCTGTCTTGACCACGAACGGCACTGCAATTGACGACTGCAGGGGTCAAGCGTACGACAACGCTAGTAACATGTCAGGAAAACACAAAGGGCTACAAGCGCGAGTGAAAAATCGGAATAGCCTGGCCGTCTACGTTTCGTGTATAGGTCATTCACCAAACTTGGTTGGTGCGTGCAGTGTTGACAGTTGCCTAGAGGCCATCAATTTTTTAGCGTAAGTAAGAAGCTTTCTCATTTTTTGCTGCATCACCAAAGCGGTTGAAATATCTTTGGGATAACATGGATAAAACCGGAGAACATATTGTCCTAAAAAGTATCTCTTAAACGAGGTGGTCAAGGTACGCTGACTCGTGACAGGCCATTGTATAAAATTTTAAGGCAGTTCAGTGTTGCCTTGGCCGTATCTCAAACAGCGACGAAGAAAAAGCAGAAACTCAAAACAAAACGCGCTCCCTGCTAAAAAAAAAAAAAAAAAAAATGAGATTGCATTTATGGTAGTTTTCTGGAATGAAATTTTACAGCGTTTTGACAAGAGAAGTGTAGCGCTCCAGAAGCCTGGCTTGGGGATTTCAACTGCTGTAGACATCCTAAGCTCCTTGGAGGGATTTGTCAGTTTCTTGCGACCTGTGTTTAACACTTTTGAAAAAAGAGCACACACACTTAGCACAAGGCAGTGTTATCAGGACGAAGGCAAACGCCTTATTTCAAAGAAGTACTATGTTACAGGGTAGACAAAAGTTAGAAATTGAGACCTTCAACTCTGTCATTGATAAATTTATGCTCCACATTGCGAGTGAGGTAGGCAGCCTATGCTGAACTTAGCGAAAGGTTCGCCTTCTTCTTGCAACGCAATAATTTTCCTAAGGTTTATTAAAACAATTTTTCAGATACATTGCTGTGTATTTGACGTGTCAATGAATCCTAATGTTTAAAAAAAAAAGAAAAACAACAACAGAAGACAATTGTGCCAAACGAAGTGAACACAGTCCTTTCGCTTGACAACGGCAAAATGTTTTATTATATATATATATATATATATATATATATATATATATATATATATATATATATATATATATTATTCCGTTTATTTTTTGTGAACTTTAGTGGATGCCACGTCGGAAAAAGTATGTGCGTGTGTGTGTGTGTCAGGGGCGGGGCAACATACACATCAGCCCAGTCCCCTCTTTTCCCTTAATCCGGCCGTGGCCTACCTGGTATACTCCAGGGATATCTTAACAGTGGTTTAACAGACAGCTCACAACCATGTAGGGTGGTGACCTGGGCAAGTTGGTAATCATTAAAGTCAGCGAGCAACGTGAGGAAACTGTAGAAGAATACAGGAGACAGGATAGAACGCAGGAGACAGGATAGGTCCGATGACACTTCAGTGTCATCTTCTTTTTAGATATGCTACTTTGGGAAGCTATTGTTCTTATTCTATATTTTGATGCTGTCTCTACAGACATACTGGCCCATTACGTTGCTAGCGACTGCGCTCGGCCTCCTGATGATGGGACTGTTCATCCGCGTCTGCACTGCCCACACACCGAGCAACAACCCGGCCTTGGTCCTCAACAAGTCGTTCAACGAGAGCTTCTTGCACCCCTTGGACTTCTTAAAGGACTCCTTCAAGCCCTTACCGGACCTTTCCTAAGCTGATTCACGGCCTGCCGTTTCCTGTCTCTTGGTCGCTCGCTCCTCGGACGTCTCTTCTCAGAAGCTCACCCACTGGAAGCTTCGGCATGGCATTGACAATTAGCTCTGCAGTTCTTGACAAAGCAAAAACACGCGAATGTGGCCCTTCTTCTGGCGCGTTAGAAATAGGCGATGGCAGTAATTGAAAGATATAGCTGTATGAGGGAAATTGCTTTGTACGCATTCATAACGCTCACGCATAAATGTTGCTCACATCGTCAGATTTAGCCAGCATGCGCACAGACACATGTTCGCATTTGTGAAGATTGCTGTTGGCAGGTTAATGTACACAGTTGCAGTTTTAACGTAGTCGGAAAGTTTTGCTTAGACGTAAATTCCGTGATAGAAATTTTACTATGTGCTTCAAAATATATATGCCTAAACAATTATTGAAAAACCTAATATTACATATTACAATCACTTTCTTAAAACCCCAGGTACAGTGTATAGAGCTACAATCTCACGTTTGCACGCAAACGTGTTCCAACGTTTTTTGTTTTTGTTTTTGTTTTTTTGTTTTAATATGCTGCATTTTCTGATTTTAGTGATATAAAAGCGAGTAATGTAAAAACGCGTGTGTGTCGCAAAGACGTCAACAGAAGTTTTTTTGTTTTTTTTTAACAGAGGGGTGAAGGGGAATTTTTTCCCCGACAGATGGCAATTCTGCAATTGCGGGGCAAAAGCGTCGCTGTGGCAAGCCACGATTGGCCCAACGGCAATATAATGTTTTAGTAGGAGCGGTGTCCTCCGTTCTTATTATTCTGATTTCATCGACAGAAATAAGAGTAACGTCAGACTCAATTTTGACGGTATAGACTGGGGCAGGTATACTTTTTATTCATAGGCCCGACGTATAGTATTTGTTCGCATCGGGTTTTATGGACCGCTTCTGTCAAATTATTCCCGACCACCGTATTGAAGAAATGTAAGGTTCCTGAGGATTCCGTGATACCATAAAGAGGCTATGGTGAGGCTCATAGCACATATCAAAAATAAAAATGCACTAATTGTAATGATACACTTTGTTCATCGGGTTCTGTCCTTATTGGCCACAGTATTAGTCAATGCAAGGGTGCAAGCGAGCTGGTTAAGAACTGATATTTTTTAAACCTGGAGAGTGGCAAAACAGAAAGGTGGACAACACGAATCACGAGATTCGTCTTGTCCTGTCCTGTTTTCTCGCTCTCCGTGGTTAAAGGGGCGGTGCAACAATTTTTGTACTTCACGAGAATTCCGCTTAGAACCAATCCCTGACGTTAATGACCAATGAAACACGCATTCACTTTTCTCCCCACGCAATAAACGTCGGATAAAAAATAATAAAAAAAAAACGAGCAGGTTCACCCTCTCAACTCGCAGTCAAAACAAGCGACCCCATGATCTGGAGACGATTATATGCCGCCAATGTTGATCATAACCACGCGTTGAGGTTGGCAAGGTATAAGACACACGCTGGGTTCCAGACATTGTTAGGGTTCGGTTATTGTCGTCATTGCCGCGATCGGACATGGGCCGCTACCCGAATGCTTCTCGAGCTAATGATTATCACGAGCCCAAATCGAGTGTTCACGCATTGCTCGGGTCCAATCTATGAGCCGCATCCAAATATCGTCACTGGGGGATACTGCGACCCCCAGGCTACGTCATCAAGCTTTGCGAAGGAGAGATTGAAAGAAAACGCTCGCTTTTAACCTTAAAATTACACCGCGACAAATAGGTTTCTTTGTCAATGGCGTTGCGTGCGAGTATACTTGGGTCCCACTAGTACCAGTAAACTCGTGTAAAATGAAAAACATTCCGATTGAATATCGTTACACCGCCCCTTTAAAGGGGTCATGAAACGATTTTCCTACTTCCTCCTTAGCTTTAATCCTCAACTCAAATGCGAATTGTGAAATCACGTCGTCGTAACGTTCTTCGGCACCGGTGCGATGACTCCTAGCTTCCACCGTGCTTTTTATGCACACCATAGAACTTGTCATTCCCCAGTGACGATAAGTTCCGTAAGGGCACTCATTGGCCACGAACGCGAATCCAAATATTCGTCGACTGATTTATTGTTGACGAGCGCATGCGTCCAAGTGACGCAGTTCTTGTGTCCAATGCGTAAGCTGGGCTCGGCTGACGTCAGGTTGGCACCGCTGACGCGCTTTGGGAACCGCGGATGTATCTTAGTGAAAAGGTGGAGAGCTTTCGAAGGAAAGATGGTACAAAATAGTCCGCTATATTTTCAAATGTTCGTACCGAAAAGCTGGCTGTTGACTTCCTACCCTCTTTCTTTTGGCCTACTAAACGATATGCGATTAGTAAATTCCCAATTTAAAATCATTTATCCCAGCCCAAGATTCGTTTCATGGGCCCTTTAAAGTAATTTACACCGACGCCGCAAGGAGCGAGGACGGAACCACGGCCATAGCAATGTACTCAGCTGGCACCGGCGAATCAAAAAGCAAATACCTGCTCAATAGCAGGAGCACAAAAACTGCTGAACTATTGGTCGTACACTGGGCCCTTGAAGAGCAGGTTCAGGGCAATCCGGCCGCACACATGTACGTCTACACGGACTCCAGCGAAGCAGTCAAGGCGTGCAGAAAGACAGACTGTAGGAATAAGATTGCGAAAGACATCAAACATACAGCTAAGATCCTTCGCCTAAATGGAGGCAGTTTGCACATCGCATGGATCCCGGGACACCAGGGAATCCCGGGAAACGAGGAGGCCCACGAGACCGCGCGGATTGAGCTACAAGCATCCCACGCCGCATCAGGTCACGAGGGCTCCCCCGTCACAACCCAACCAGAAGATCTGGACCTCGATGAACTGAAAGAGGCAAGTAAGACAGCTCGGAAACAACGACTTGCATCGCTGTTGCCAGAAGAGGCTTACCCCCTTCCATCCAATTACTCAAGATGGGGGAGGGTATGCATGCGACGCATCGCCACCAACACAGCCCTAATGCCTGTGCTGAGAAGGAAATTTTATAGGTCACACGAAGAAGACGACCCTGGTCCCGACTTTAACTGCAAGACTTGCAAAACCCCGGCTACTTGTAAGCATCTAATATGGGACTGCGAAGCAAACAAACAGCTAAGACAAGACGCACTCCTCGGCATTCCGGAAGATGCACGACCTCAAGCATACGAAGAGTGGGTAACCCCCCTGAAAGAAAACGCAAACAGGATCAAGATCCTGGACTCTTTACTCACCTACCTTAAGGCAGTGAACTTCACACACCTCATCTAACCCCCCTTTCCTCCTCACACCTTTCATCTCTCCCTAATCATCCCGCCACACCAGATGACTTCAGTCAAGAGGTGTGGCGGACCCCAATCATTTTAATAAACGTTTTCTGATCTGATGGGCCCTTTAGTAATGTCAGTATTACCCCAATAAAGTTGCCCTTTCGGTGTACACCAACGCACTGAGGCAAAACAGCATTCACAAACGGTCATTGTCGTACGATCGAGTGTATGAGGCGTTGACAAAACTAATATTCAGAAAAAAAGTGAGTTGGGTGTATGTTTATACAGCCTAGAACTTGGTCTGCCTCAACGGGCAACGAGTCTCCCAGCTGTAGATGAGAAATTTAGCCAGGGCTGTTCAACCGCTAGCCTGGGTCTTTAACGTGCATCACGCAGTAGTGATACACGGCCGCACGCCGGTAAATGCTCATCCAGATCGAAACGGGCAAGGGTGAGGATTGAACTCAGGATCCCTGGGTTCTGCAGCGCGAGCTTTCGCTCTGCGTGCTCCGAGCTGGAGTGCGCTGGCCCACTCGGCCACCGATGCTTCCTAATATTCAGACACCACGTGGAGCCAGTGGTGTCACTAAAAAGGGGGGAGGGGGAGGAGGAATGTTAGCCATGTTATATGCACATGAACGAGCGATGTCCTGGGAGGTGCGTGAGACGTACGCGAATATGTCTGCTCTCCAGCCTCTCAGGGAACGAAACAAAACAAACAATGTCCCGCTTCATTTTTTTTTTTTTACCGCAAAAATCAAATACACATTGCCGAACGCTCATTTTCCAACCAAATATAGCGCTAGCGGTCCTACCCAAATGCCCAAGTTTCAGGACAAACCGTTATTTTATTCATAAGAGTTAATTTTTTTTTTTTTTTCAGTTCAAAAATGGCAGTTGAGAGAGCTCTCTAATAAATGGAGCTATATGGCGCCAGTTACTGAAAACAGGCGAAAATGAGCCCTATTTGCCCATTGAAATTTTCAGAAAATCACTCAACTTTTAAATAAAAAGACGGTTCGTGCTGAAACTTTGGCATCGAGTTCGGTCCGCTACCCTATTGGAAAGACCAGTTTGAAAATCTAACTGGTCATACTGGTATTTGGACTGGTCAAACTGGTATTCGGACTGGTCTAACTGGAAATCAAACTGGTGCAACTGGTAGCCAGACTGGTCTAACTGGTAGCCAAACTGGTCTAACTGGCAACCATATTGATCAAACTGGTCACCAGATTGCCTTCTAACTGGTCACCAGATTGGCCTGACTGGTCACCATATTGGCCTAACTGGTCACCAGATTGGCCAAACTGGTCACCAGATTGGCCGAACTGGTCACCAGATTGGCCGAACTGGTCACCAGGTTGGCCCAACTGGTCACCAGACGCCGAACTGGTCACCAGACTGGCCGAACTGGTCCGACTAGTAACCAGATTGACCAAACTGGTCACCAGATTGGCCTACCTGGTCAAACTGGCTACCAGAGTGACCTCTCTTTCTCACTTTATTTGTAGGGGTGTGCGAATTGGCTTTTTATATTTATTGGCTTTCAAATAATTACGGCATGATCGAGCATTTACTTTTTACTAAGAGATTCATCCCCTGAGCCATTCAAAATACTCTCAGAGGTATGACATTGCTAGAAAAAAATCAACATGCTGGGAATATTTTTCATTGCTTAAGCGGTCACCGAGAAATTCCGTACGTTCAAAACGACCAGTATAAAAAACGGAAAGGCAGAGCTCGGAAGTAGTGATCGGGTTAGTGTGCTTTTGTATTGACGTTTGTATGTGCCGTGTATGTGTATGCGCTCAATGTATGTTCAGCTGATGCTTGTAGTAGGCGTATTGTGTCTACATTTGTATATAAATTCAAATAACGTAATAAAGATTTCCGAAGCGCAGTGGTGGCGTGAACAAATTAAAATATTTTTTGTCCAACCAGCGTGACAAGTCAACCAGAGTGACCAGTTCAACCACCATGACCAGTCAACCAGTGTGACCAGTTCGAACCACCTTGACCAGTCAACCAGTTTGACCAGTTCGAACCACCTCGACCAGTTCAACCATTTACAACTGGTCAAACTGGAGCAATAACCAAGTTTGAAACTGGTACCAGTTTGAACTGGACTTTCCAATAGGGCCGCTAGCGCTACATTTTGGCGTAAAATGAGCGTTACGCGACACGTAATATATTTTTGCAAAACTATAATTTTATTTTCGCTGGCGGCAGTTGACGTTGCGACCACTTGCGCCTTTTTTTGTCTCCCGTGCCAAACGGCGCCCTATATATTGTTTGAAGACCGGTGGCTTGGCTGCGTTTCCACATGAATTAACCCTTTTTCTTTTTTTAACTTTTACCTCAGGTAAGTTCGCTCTTTGCAAATTTTATTTTAAAAAAATGCACCACCTGTGGGCAATGCTGCAGAAACTCGTAGAGCGATAGGTTAAGAAACCGATTTTTGCGGTCGATTTAAAGAGCCTTCTCGCTATTTGAGACACCCATGTATATACGGCTATGCCCACATTCAGACGCACGCGTTCATATTGATCTTCTGTGGCTGCCGGTGACGTGCTGCCATTTGTGAGCACGCTCCTATTAGCCGGTTTGTAGATGCCGGCGCCGCGCCGCCGCGACAAACTAGATTGGCGGCGACGCCCTGCCATTTAGGCTCAAGTACCTCCCAGCATGCACCAGCTTGGTGGTACTTGTTTATCAAATTCCTCCAACGCCGGCTACTCCCACTGACCGCCCTGCTTTTGCGTCCTTTTCCTTCTCCTCCTTTCCTATTTTCCATGCGAGGCGACTCCCGCGGTTCCGCTTACCGGCCGCCATCGACTGAGCACGGCTCCTACACGCGAGAGGAGTGGCTTTCCCGCATAGCTTAAGATTTCGAGATGGCTGAACCAGCTTAACGCGCAACTCTGGCTCCCGTAGAGAGCCCAAGGGCGGATCCAAGGGGGGGGGGGGGGGGGCGACAGGGGCGGCCGCCCCTCCCCCCCCCCCCCCCAAACAAAGTCGACACCCCCCCCCCTCCTCCCCCCTTCTCGGAGGGAAATTTGACATGGGTGGACCCCCCAGGGCACAAGAATGTGAGAATAGTATCCTTACAAACTTTTCCGCCTCATATAAAGTTTCTGTAGAGGCTCCCTACTGGAGCCAGAGTTGCGCATTCAGCCATTTTAAAGGAATCATGATACGATATTGGGTTGGAATTTGTATGACTTTACAGAGGCGTACTGCTCCTAGTCTGGCCCAAGTATACTCGCACGAACCGCCACTGATTCAGAAGCTTCTTGGTCGCGGTAAAATTGCGAGAATATAAGGAGACCGTTTCTTTCAGTCTTGCCTTCGCAAAGCGGGCAACTTTGGTCGCTATCATCCTCTGAGGGATGACATACAGTCAAAGCCTGGCAGATCGCCACGACAAGCGGCCGCCGAAAGTGAAAAGGTAGAGCGGCAGGATGAGAGGAGAGGCTAGGGAGCCTACATGCTGGCTAGTACGGGAGCCAGAGTTGCGCGTTTGATTCCACGTGCCGCGTGCCGCCCTCGCCGCTATTCGCCGAGATCCGATCACGTGAGGAGCCGGATCAAGTGCCGTGCAGGAAAGTAGACGTTGCACGCGCCCCGGCGTACGTTCCCCGGCTTTCGAGCGCGCCGCGCGCCTCGAACGCGCGGCGCTGCTATTCGCCGAATTCAGTCACGTGAGGAGCTGGATCATTCCATTTATACTTCGTCTCACCTTAGTATGAACTATTGTTAGCCGCGCGTGCTAAAAGCGCGAGCTAGTCGCTTTGAATGAAGCCGCGGCGGCAGCAAGAGGGCTCGTGCAGCTAGTGCTCTAGTCAAGGCAGTCAAGGCTGGCCGCTCGCGCTAGCACAGCCTTCGCGGTTAGTCCATGCTATACTCTGTTTCATACTTAGCGTGCAACGCTGTCAAAGCTACTGGCGCGAGCGTGGGGCTTGATCTCGTTGATCATTTGCACGCGTTCTCGCGCAAACAAAACCATAGATGAAGCCACGCGCTCGCGCCTGTAGCTTTGACAGCGTTGCACGCTAAGTATGAAACAGAGTATAGGGTGAGACGAAGTATAGCGCTCTCTGGGCGGCACCATTTTGTTCGACAGCAGCGCCCTCTCCATACATCCGGAAAATTCAGCGGGTTCGGCGGGGTAAAACGAGAGAGAGGGCACGCGCCCGACTCCGCTAGCAGACGACAAACCGGGTGGTTGCCATTCTCCATTTTTGGACTGTATCGGGGGGCTGTACGGAACATCGAACTCTCGCTCGTGGCTGCCGTTGTGAAGTGGTTCGCGTTCTTAAAATAGTTATGTCTACTCCAAAATCAGCCTATAGCTCTCTGTTGTTCTATTTTGGTAAATGATCAACTAGCATATCTTTTTTTCTGTTACTTAAAGAGCAGTTGAGTCAGCCGGCAGCACTACCCTCAACTACTGCGTGTATTGCGGCAGGAGAGCACGTTTTTATTTATGATTACAGACTTCCACTCATGGTCGCTAAAGGCCTACACCAGTACGAACTTTGTATAGTAAAAAAGGTACAGCAACCGGATTTACTTTTCGCCGGAGATACCGGCCAATCTGACACAGTTTCCCCTATTTTTTTTTTTTTTTTATTTGCACGCAGGTAACAGCGCAATTGGACCCTGTTAGTCTTTTTATCTAGCATAGTATTACACGATAACTGGCATACCAAAATCTGCGCATCTGCGCTTGAAATTCCAAAATGACGCGATATTAAACAGAGTTCGGCGGAGACGACATGCGGGGTGAGAGGGGGAGGGCATTTTTTTTCTCTATTACCCTTTCTGCTATGACCCTAATGGAACGGTCTCTAATACTGGCGATACTGGCATGTAACGGGCGCCCCGCTGCGGCCAGAGACCGAAACACTTGTCCCGAGCGATGGAATGTCCGCTCGTGCTCCTCGCGTTCCTCGCACTACCACTTCTTTTCTCGTCGTGTTTGAAAACCATGTTTCGGGTCCTCACCGCTGCAAAAGCTGTGCGCTGACTACAGGCTCCCCAAGAAATGCTCTGTGCTACCCGATCGCGACCGGGCACTCTATGGCTCCGTCTTCGAACCCAGGTTTTGTGAGTATAGAGGAGGCTATGGACGTACTAATGGCGACCTTGTGGTTGCTCGTAATGGAAGTAGTTGAAGATGCTCCGCAGCGGATGTGAGTACTTTGCGACGCAGGAATTGAACACAAGAGCTGCGTAAGCGTTCATTCAAACTCGGGTCCAGTCAATCTGTTGTCGGCACATAATCAGCTTTAAATCCCCTCGATGTATCAAAGTTTATCACGGTGTCAATGTGAGTTGGTGATTCGTTCCTACCGTTTGTGTATTGTCACCGTCGAGACTGAGAGATACAGAAAGAATTGCGAAGTAAAGAACACATTCCTGTCTGCCGTTGACTAGCAAAAGTAATGGTGGCCGGCAAAATACTACAGACTAGAGGTTGATTGACGTCATTAGTATGGCAAAAGGTAAACTGCTTTTTGAGCCACCAGATGGCACTGTATTTCGAAAAGGGTCTCGGATATGAGAACTGTATGAGCATTCCATTTCGGTTCATAACAATCAATAGAAAGTTTTAGAATAGGGGGCCCCAACGTTTGGGTTCCCCTAAGAAATTGGGGGACCTAAACGCAACACGGGTGTTGTCTTGTCGGCGGCTTATAGGATAGGGGTTTCGCAACGCAGCACAGCGCGCTTAAGTTTCCCGCTTGCAGCGCCAATGCGCCTAACGAGCGTAATAATCAAAAAAGAAAAATATTGCTAAACGTAAAACATATGCGCTTAGCAAGTACTTGTTGTTTACAAATGATAGTTAAAGGGGCCCTGCAATCATATTTAAGCGTCTGCCTTTTTTGCGGTTCCCAGGTCTCTTGGGGTTTGGGCAAGCCAGCGGGCACGGAGAGAGTAACTAAATATCAGTGCGTCATATTTTAACCGGACGACGCGGAAACCTCCTCCACCTAAGGGGGCGACCCGCAGTGCCGAAAACGCGCGATATGTGACGTCTTTGGTCCTGGGCTTACTACTGGTCAGAGCTGCTAAACGCTTCTTTTTGGTCGAAATACAAAATATAAGTGGCGCGAACCGTTTCAATTATTTATAACAGTAGTTTTTGTTCAGTATTTTTGATTAGGAAAGAAACAAGTGCAGTTTAGAAAGTACGGAAACAAAAAATGACCCGTCGACATACCCGCCACCAAGCGGTGGAAAAGGTGGCGCATACTAGAAAGGTGTAGTTACAGTTTCACGGTAGTGTAGTGGGATCAGGCACCGGCGAGCGGCGAGCGTAGAAAGGTCCCGGATGTACGCGTCGGCGCTGCGGTCGTATATCGGCTCGAGGATCCGACCGGTTCCGAGCGTTCCGAAGGCCTTCGGCGATCAGCTTTGGCTTGCGGTTTGGCCGTTCGGCGGTATGGCAGCGCGAAGTGGGTCCCGTTCTGAACTGATCTTTACCCCGTGTTTGCTGTCGTTTGTGGCCAATGAAGTGTCATACCGAATTAGTGTTTAATCGCACAGCAAATGCAATGTGAGCCGCCCTGGCTGCCCGCTTCATACAGCCTATCCAGAACACGCTTTAATGGCGCCCTCTCGAGCCGTCGACACGGAGTGCGGCATCTGTGAGCGCTCGCTGAGCTCACTACCCCTTCTCTAGTTCACGGCCACTCAAGTGACCAAGGACGTCATGAAGGAGGTTATTTTTTGCTTGTTTCTGTAGTTTTGATTTGCCCATAACTTCTAAAATAAAGCGAAATTCGAGAAAAAAAAAAGTTTCAGGGAGCGCTCCTCCAAGCCCCATAGAGAATACACGCGATTTTCTGCCATTTTACGAAAATTCTCATTTAATAACCGTTACTCCGATTTTTTCAAACTTTTTTGCTATAAAAAGATTGATTCTTCGTTCGACTATTCCTCAGAGCATATTGTTCATTAAAAAATGCATTATATTTTATATTAAATCGTGAAATTGGTCGAAATCGGCTGTTTTGACATGTTTACGTTAGAACGCGTTTTTAAAAACCTGTGAATTTTTAACTACAATTGTATTCTGTGGAATAGTTGCGGAATTTAACACGGAATCCAATTATATTAGAATTATAGCTGTAAGTACATCCGTTCTGTAATTACATCGAAAAAACTGAACCAAGGTGTTGTGGCTTGTTTTCCCCGTTTGGACGGTCAAGACTGGTTCGACGAGCGCCGCGAGGCGGCGCCACGGTTCCGCCACGCACGCTGCTCCGATTTTGTATTACTCCGCCGCGCATGCGCTCTTCAGTAACGCGATTGTGGTGGTCCAGACGTCCAGAGACGGCAAGACCCGTCCAGACAGAGTGGATTTGTTTTTCGGGCTGGGTGTCGGCTGGATAGCTGTGCGTGTTTTCATAACTAGAAAGGCCGTTCTCGCAGCTATGAGTCCAAAGAGGTATAAATATGGCAAGCGAAAGGTCTCGAAGTCTCAAATAGAGTTTGCACGTAAGCGACCCGCTGCTGAAACTACGGATGGTGAGGTTTCAGGTGAGGTTGAGTAATCGTGTCGCAGCCGCTGGGGAAGCCATGCAGCAGGCCGGAGTGAAAGAAGCGAGGCGCGCGAAGGAATCTGGCGAGATCGATGCCGAAGGCTATCCGCTTGTGACCGTCGTTGCAGACTGTGCATGGTCAAAGCGATCGTACAAGAACAAGTACGACGCATGGTAAGTACTTCATTTCTTCCTCTAAAAGGGGTGCGAATTTTGAACATAGATATAATATACATTTCTTCAAAAGAAATCCGAAGCATGTTTTTCTCGCCGCGAAAATGCATCATATATTGTCGAACGCTCAGTCTCTGTCGCTAGGCTACATTTGGGCGAAGGCTGAGCACTTGGCAATGCGTAGTTTATTTTTATGGGGAGATGTCCGTGGTTAGAATGCCTCTCTATTGTATGTGTATTTCTGTGAATGCAAGATTTGTTTCGGCAGCTGGGGTCCGACGAGTTCTCACGAAACATTGGAAACAGTTATGCGTTTTGTGTGCCTGTTTTAGTGAGCGCTGTTTTATGTACTACATTCCGAATATACGCGGTGCGATGCAATCAGTTCATCAAACGACGTTTTAGAAAGCTCGTTTCTTCGAAGCTGCACTTTTTCAACGATAAATCGTTCCAGCGGAAATAGCCGGCGTTCGTTTCATCGATATACCTTGTGACGTTTCGTCGAGTTTTTCTATTATGTGCATGCATGTGCGTACTCGCGCTTGTGTACGTAAGTGCGCGTCCGTGTCTGTGCTTGCGTGTGCGCGTGCATGCGCGAGAGTGCTTATGTGCGTGCGTGCACATGCGTGTTTGCCTGCCTACGCGTGAGTATATATGCGCGCTTGTCTGTGTGTGCGTTATTATACGTGCATGTGCGTGCGTGTTTGCACGCGTGGGCGTGTGTCTGCTCATAAGCGCGCGTGCCCGTACGAGTGCGCGCGTGCATGCGCGTGTGTAATTCGTGCGTGCGTGTGCGCGGGTGTGCTTGTGCGTGCGTACGTGAATGTGCACCCGCGCCTGCGCGTGCATCCGCGTACCTGTGTTCGCGCATGCGTATGCGTGCCTAATTCGTGCGTGCTTGAGTGGGCGCGTGCGTACTTCGGCGTACGTGCGCCCAAGTACGCACGTTGTCGAACTTTGAGGGAAAAGTTCGAAAACGTCGAACCTGGTCGAACTCGAACGTCGGCTGGTTCGTGACACCCCTAGTAGTCACGTTGCGGACGGTTGGTGATTGGCCGCTGATAACTTCACCGTAACTTTTTGCTTTATGTTTAGCGCAATTTTTTTTTATATTTTTATTCGTGCGATTGTAATCTTTTGCGAATAAACTCTCTGTACCCTTTCCTTGCGACGTATGAAACGATCTCGAACGCCTCGAACAACAGCGACGCTTGCGTTCGTTCTCGGGGCTAATAGGCTGTATTCATATGCCGTTAGACTGCCTTTTGATGCCGAGTCACAACACAAATGTATGGCCACCGAAGGCAAACGCAGTTATCCTATTGGCGAGTTTGCTTTGTCTTTTATTGTTCACAACTGTTGCGAATCCAAGTTTTGCTTTATCGTTTGGTGGTCATGTTTGTGGGCGATGACTCAGCACGTGAATAGACCCTATAACCGTTCATGGTGTTTTTCTCTTTTATTTTTTTTTAGATTGAACGATTCTACATTGTGGAACGAACTACACGAAAGTGCCTCAACCTTCTACGAAGTCTTCCGTGGAGCAGAACGTGTGGGGATCAGGACTATTGGAAGATAGGCTCACAAGTGATGAAAAACTGCCTGGTCACCAATCATTACAAATTGGCTATGAAATACGATAAGAAACAGTGTCGTTAAAAATTGTATAAAAATACTTTGTCGTGCAGAGGTTGTAACCAGTTGTGATGAAGTAACGAAGGTATATGCCGGTAGTTTGTCATATATGTATTCGATTATGTATTTATTTTTAAAGTACCTAATATACAGTGTTTTTACTTAACTGGAACGTGTTTTTCTTTTAAAAAAGGGGGAGACAGTTACCTTAGTGCCGTATCCACTATGCCTTTAGGGGGCTCGGCGAACATTACATGGGAGATCACCGTAACGATACGCTGGGTGGGTAAATAACTAAAATATGCTAATCAAGTTTTCCACGAGCGGGTTTATAG
Organism: Ixodes persulcatus; assembly: GCA_013358835.2. NCBI lineage: Eukaryota > Metazoa > Arthropoda > Arachnida > Ixodida > Ixodidae > Ixodes > Ixodes persulcatus. The sequence continues at coordinate 5,410 of JABSTQ010009316.1, read as the reverse complement.
CTCGTGTTGCAATTATATATTTAAAGTCATTAGAGGCTAAATAAATTTGGACGTATATCTAAAACCCAAAGGGATTTTAGTTATCTAGGTTTTCAGTTTTCACATTGATTTGTTTTGGGTTATCTTGCGGAGCGGATCCAGCAGTATTTTTATGGCCAAAACATAATTGGCTCGTTTGGCCACGGAAATCGCAGTACCGCTATTTCTGCATAGTTGAATAAAGCAATCACTCGCTAACACATCGTACAAAATAAATAGCGTGTTAATTGCAAACACAATGTTTATATTGAAAAATAATATTATTCCGGAGCGCATGTCGCGGCACAGATCATTTGGTAGTGTTTTATCAAGGTCATTTATGTAATACAGCATCGCGAGAAATATATTGTGTAATTAAAAAAAAATATTTATTATATATTGACAGTGCTACTGCCGAACTCTCCACGCCGGTCCGTTTGTAAAGACGGATTTTGAAGTAATGTCTTGTGATTGTCTTTGTCGCCTTGTGTCCAATGTGTTTGTACTTGACAACTGTTTATTTGAATCTACGTTCAGTGCATTCAACCGTACGTTCAGTACGGTTTCGCTTATTTTGCTCGAGTTATTAAATTTGCATTTGTTTTAATTTTCTTCCCTTTAGTTGTTGTGTCTGTGCGCCGCTTTTTTTACTCACATGAACACATATACAGGGTGATCCTAGAATCAGCGGGACCCCTTCAAACGTCGCCGCGGACCACAGTTTGAGAACCGCTGGACTAAGATGTGCTAAATATCTCGAGTTAATTCCGTGATTCTTCATGTTGCAGCTGCTGTTTTAGAGACAATTAATATGGGCGGCTTTATATCGGCAGTGTGCTTTGAAACGAACTTAAATTTATCCTACTCGGAATTCGTTTTATCGTTTGGAAGAGCAAGGCTGATGAATTTTTGCGACTCGTTATAGCATGAATGAACTGGCTTAGAAATAGTTACTGAACAGTGAGGGCGTCTCGTGACTTTGACTATTGGGGAGGGGATCGAACTTTGTCTAGATTGTTGTCCACACAGTTGGGTGTTTATTTTGAGAGCATACACATTGGTTACCTTCTATATAATTTAAAAACGACCACCACTTTCGGCGGTGTGGTTACGAGCGCGTTGCTCCGACCATTGCTTTATTCGCACGAGGAATTGTTCTCTATAACACGAGTTCGTGCGTCTCGCAGACACCGAATCGTTCTTTTAGATTTCCTGAAAAATACACAAGCAGTTTACATTTGTTGTCCACACACGGCCCGCGTGTGTGGACAACATATGTGGCTTTGATCGGCGCTCTGGGTGCGCGAGCTCCCGTAGCTTTGACTGCATTGCTAACAAAAGCTGTCCCCGATTTAAAAATTCTGTCACTTGCACGTGACGTCACACCGCGATGCATCGGAGAGTCTGCCAAACAATAGGGAGTTGTAGTAGACCGCGTCCACCGTCGCGCTAAGCTTACCGAAGCTTACCGCGTGCCGTTAGCCATGGCTGCAGAATTTCGGGCCTCGTTTCCCGTCGCGGTAAGCATAGCGGGATAGCGGACGAGGCCTGCTTCGGTCTGCCGCTCAGTTCCTGCGTGGTTTGATTAGGGAGCTGTAGTAGACCGTGTCCGCTATCCCGCTAAGCTTACGGCGACCGGAAACGAGGCCCGAAGTTCTGCAGCCAAGGCTAGCGGCGCGCGCTCGTTTCCGGTTATGGTTAGCGTCACTAGACAAGTTATGGTAAGCTTCCGTAAGCTTAGCGCGACGGCGGACGTTGTCTACTACAACCTTTCTTCTACTCGGTGTCGGAAAAAAAAAAACGATATTTTTGGGCGGAACGAAAACGTAATCGAAACGTTATTTATTATTTTGTTCCGGAGTGAAACCGAAAAATGTTCTTATCGGTTTTCGGTTCAAGGGGAAAGTTCAGAGCCGGCTTGCTAGAACCAGCGTCTCAAATAAGACTGCCTTATCTAAGACAAAAAAAAGCGCTGCCAAAGCTAGCGCACGAGCGGAGTGGCACGTGAAGTCGAGTCTCAAACGCTGGCGCGCCCCAGGCTTGGCAGTGCTTTCTTCGTCTACGATAAGACAGTCTTATTCGAGGCGCTGCTTCTAGCAAGCCGGCCCAGGTATTTCAGTATTCGTTTCACGCAGCGAAGAAAGAGACAGCCGTTCTTTTGCTGCCGTAATTGAAGAGAAGACAATCAATCCTTCGCCCCCGCGTCTAAGCTCTGGGCGAACAAGCAGAGCAAAAATACTAAGACAAAAAATGTACTCCCATTTTGGGAAGAGCGAAAGGAACGCCAACCGGACGCTTTGCAGCAGATGTGCATGGGCGCGACCATAAGTGACCTTCATTTTTTTATTTCCTTTTATTCGGGTCGCTTCGCTCCACTACTGTGGTTACATTAGAAGCCAATGCTTTTCTAGACACCACGGTGTTCCTTTCACTGACGCAGGCTTTGTTTTGACTCATCATCGCTAGTTTTTGTGGCCCGGCCCCTCGACAAGACACATCAAGGTCAGTTATGGCGGCTCTAATTTACGCCTGAGCGAAGTGTCTATACTTCAGCTCAAGTAGCCCTAGGTGTGCCAGCCACACAGGCCAGCGTGGAGCGGGCCTTCTGGGCGCTGGAATTTATTTTATCGTACCAGAGGTCTCGCATTTCACCGAGCACACTTGATGACGTGCTGCTTCTGAGTTCATGCTTAGTGCCTTGATCATGATATCATGCTCAAGGCAATGAACGTGATCTCAGAAGAAGCAGTGTCGATTACGCGGATCCCTCAGAGCTCTTGAATTATCTATTTTTGTGTAAATGTAAATGTTACGTTCCTTTTCAATTTTGTTCTAATTTTTTTTTTTTTTTTGAAACACATTGTTACGATTTGTTACAGACCATTATTTGTTTCGTTCCGGAGTAGAAACGGAACGGAACTTTTTTGTATGGAACGCAAATGAAACCGGAGCGAAAATCATTTCGTTCCAACACCCTGCTTTTACTTCACATGTTGTTTAAAGTCATATTGTCAAAAGTCGTCTAAATCAATTTTACCATCCTTTCCGAGCCAGACGAAGATTAAACATTGCGACGGCGAGGACTCCAGCCCCGCCGCCCGCGTCGCCGCACACGACGACGGACAACGTTCTTCCCCACGAACAACGGCAGTGCCTCTTCCAACCGAGACTGCCGAGACTACTACGCATCGTCCTCGTCTAGCTTCAAACAACGTGCCCATTCGCGGAGCGCGTTTCTTGGCGGTTGCATGGTTGCACACGGAGCCCGTTTCCGCTTACGATGGACCGCAACGGACGCTAGAAGTCGTAGCAGCCAATCCAGCGCATATGAACGTATCACGTGACCACGCGCCTCGTGCTTCGCTGTGTCCGTCCGGAAGGTGACGTGACGCTCACGCGGCATTGGATTAGCTCCGATAGCTCGTAGGGTCCTCTGCGGTCCATCGTAAGGAGAAACAGAGCATACCAGAAACCTGGGGCAAAGGAGGGACGAGGAACAGAGGTAACGAAGGGGAAATAAATAAAAACAAAGACAACACGCAGAAAAAGAAAAGAGAGAGAGAGGAACTTTTCTGCCCGCGTGGAAGACCAGGGACGTGTCTCCGCCCGCGTTTACACGGCAGGCTTTTGCGCGTTGATTTTGCGGGAAGCAGGTTTCTTTTTCTTTTTTTTTTCTTTTTTTTTTTTGCCACCGTGAATAGAGTACCTTCGTACACAATCGCTTGTGCGGAGTGGCGACATCTCGGCAATTTCACTGCCCGACCATTTTTTTTTTTTTTTTTTTTTCATTCTTGGTGCGAGCGCGCAATTTTGGCGCGAAGACCGCTCTGTTTCCAAACACGCTTGCTTTGCCCTCACCGGGTGTGGGCACTGCGGAATCGCAGCATCTCGTTTTTGAAAAGAAGCCACTGCGTGTGCGCCGTGCTCAAGGCAGCGACATCGCAGAGGGATGGCGAGCGAAGTCTAAGCTAGAAGCGCGAGCCCAACGCTCTGAGCGTTCCGGCTTCGCACGTGCGCTCGTGCACTACAGGCGCTGTTACAAGCAGCATGCTCGCGCTTGTAGCGTCGGCTTCGCTCGCACATAAGGTGAAACGAACTAGCCTCTTGATAGCATATTCCCTCACAAAGTTGATTTATATAACGGGTGTTTTTTTTTTTTTTTTATCTTTTAGTTGCACCAAACGTATTACATGAAGAATAAAGAAGAATGGCATTAGGACGCTTTTAATTTTGCCATTAGCTTACCCGACTAGGGGGGTCACTAAGAACAAGGTTGTTTGTGGAATTAGGTGGCTAATTAACAGAGATATTTAATTAACATTTTAATTAACACTCTAAGACTTGCAAACCACAAAGTAAACCGATTCGGAAGTCCAAGTTAGCTGGTGGATATTCATCGTGATCCAAGGTAGTCTAATACCCGTGCCACACGGGCAACTCGGATGCCATTTACAACGAATGACATTTGAACGATCGGCCAATCAGCGCGCGACACTCCGAGCGTGGGGCGTTCCACGTGCGACAGATCGCGAGCCGATTCGTCGATCACAGGAATGTCATTCGTTGTAAATGGCATTCGAGTTGCCCGTGTGGCACGGGTATTTGCATGCGCGCATATAAAGGCGCATAAAGGTAGACCGTCCGTCCACATTTTCCTCTTCCTTCCGTTGTTTTTTTCTTTCTTTCATTACACTTTCAGGTGTTATGATAAGGACAATAAAATGTGTCTGTCAGTTACTTCAAGATATCTGTATTCCTTGGCACAGTTCTGCCTTTTGCGTGCGGATACTTTGAAAGTCTGACTGATTATCGAATTCCTGCTGCCCGCGAGGATGACAAAGGAATATGTGCTGAGAAAGGTGTTCCTTTTGACTCTTACGAAGAAAAAAAAAAAGACAAAAGAAAACGGTTGCAAAACCTGTCCTAGGATCCCTGGAAAAGGTCAAGACCGCTCAAGATTTTACAACTGACAGCCGTCGAATTCGGAGTTGTTCGGATAAATCTAAATTCGCGATAGTTTCACCGGCGAGTGTTTACAAAGTTTATAGCATTTATCCGAAAATTAGAGTCCCTATCTACAACCTTTCACCACCGCTGACCCCCTGTCGCCATTCTGCAGGTTGTTTCCTCCTATGTAGACTGCCGCAAAATCCAACTTCTTGAGAGGCAACCCGTCGATGTTCTCCCTGAGAGCCTGACCCGTAGCTCCCGAGAAGCTAAAGGTGCACACTTGTATGCACTCATCTAAAAACAAACGGTCGCGACAAAGCCATTTCACTTGGCTGCTCCCGAAGAATGCGCCTTTCATCTTCGTCAGGACCTCAATGAAATCTTCTAAATCTCACTTCTCTGTATACCAGGGTCGAACGCTAGAGCACGTCTTTTGAAAGCC